>CM066331.1:854319-926819 GCA_033807585.1 Hydrophis major
AAATGGTTATCCAATCTCTTCTTAAAAACTTCCAGTGTTGGAGCATTTACAACTTCTGGAGGCAAGTGGTTCCACTGGTTAATTGTTCTGTCAAGAAATTTCTCCTTAGTTCCAGGTTGCTTCTCTCTCTCCTGGATTAGTTTCCATGTGTTGCTTCTTGATCTGCCTTCTTTGGTGCTTTGGAGAATAGCTTGACTCCCTCTTCTTTGGGGGCAGCCCCTGAGATATTGGAAAACTGCTATCATGTCACCCCCTAGTCCTTCTTTTCATCAGACTAGACATACCCAGTTCCTGCAACCAAACTTTATATGTTTTAGCCTCCAGTCCCCTAATTTTCAAAGGTCTATTGTGTTCTCTGAATTGGAGCCAATGATCAACCGTTCCAAATATGGCTAAAAGTAGAAATTGAAGCAGGAACAAAATTGTTTGTCTTTCTCAATTTTTTTTTTCCAGAACAGTTTTCCAATTTCACAGACCAGCTGGGATCTCCTAGTGGTGCACCATCCTACATGTAATAATATTAGAACCCACTCAGCTTTTGAACCTGGGCAAAGTTCAGCACAGACCGGCACTTAAAGATTTTACAACCTTTTGTTTTCAATTCTACACGCACACGTACACATACACACAGAGAGGAGACTCATGTACATTTTTGTACAGTTTCACTAAAATGTACAGAGGGGAATTGAACTCACACAGCAAGTTTAATTTACGCAGGTGTTATGTACACGCTAGATGTAAGCCTGGTCAGTGTTTTAACTGGATGGTCTTTTTAATTTTTCAATGACTTTTTTAAAGCCAACATACCAAATGATTTAATTCACTACTCAGATTAAGTGTCTATGTGAATAAAAACATAATATAACTTCTTAACCATCATTCCAGGAAGCATTCCTAATTAAATTGTGCTTCTATTCACAAAACAAACATTAACCTGGCTGTTAACTTCTTAAACCATCATTCCAGGAAGCATTCCTAATTAAATTGTGCTTCTATTCACACAAGAAACATTAACCTGGGTATTAACTTCTTAACTATCATTCCAGGAAGCATTCCTAATTAAATTGGGCTTCTATTCACACAACAAACATTAACCTGGCTGTTAACTTCTTAAACCATCATTCCAGGAAGCATTCCTAATTAAATTGTGCTTCTATTCACACAAGAAACATTAACCTGGGTATTAACTTCTTAACTATCATTCCAGGAAGCATTCCTAATTAAATTGTGCTTCTATTCACACAACAAACATTAACCTGGCTGTTAACTTCTTAAACCATCATTCCAGGAAGCATTCCTAATTAAATTGTGCTTCTATTCACACAAGAAACCTGGGTATTAACTTCTTAACTATCATTCCAGGAAGCATTCCTAATTAAATTGTACTTCTATTCACACAACAAACATTAACCTGGCTGCTAACTTCTTAACCATCATTGCAGGAGGCCTTCCTCATTTCAGACCCGTTATCTGAAGGATTTTGCTCGTTTTCTATTGTGTTAAAGGACATTTTTAATGGTAAAAATAATCTTGCTTTGAATTTCAATATTGGATTATTATTGATTGGTTGACTGATTGATTGATTGATTGATTGATGGCTGAGCTTCAACCCATCAGTCATAGAGAAAAGCTGCAAGGAAAATACTTTGCAAACAAGCTTTATTGCCAGAAAGTAAGAATTTGCAACCAGCAAAAGCTGATGGGCCCCACCCAAGAGAGATGACAAACTGCAGAAGGGGGTGTACAATTTGAAACAGAAAGCTTTATTAAAACAGCTTGAAAACCAAATGGTACTTCTTCTTTTTTTCCCCTTTTTTACCTTAACATCATTATGATTATTATATTACAGTCTTCAGCTCCTGGCTTGAAGAGACTGAGAAATGAGAGAGGGAGAGAGAGAGAAAGAGATGGAGGGAGGAAGAGGAGATTTCGAAAGCTAACAAGAAGTGAAGGTTTTCCAGAAGAAATTTTTGCATCCGGCTTTGCGCTCCCGCGGGGTCAGTCCCGGGTTCAAGTTGGCCGATCGCTCAAGTTCCATCCTGACCTCATCTTGTTCGGCCCCGCGGGACAGGTTGTCTGAAGCCAGGGCCTCATTGTCCGGCTGGTTGGGTTCGGAGAGCAACTCTGCCAGGAAATACTTTGCCAGTTCCTTGGAAGAAAAGAGAGAACGTGAAAGGTCTGGAGAGGAAAATAACAGAATAACGGAGCTGGAAGGGATCTTGGAGGTCATCTAGACCAGCCTCCTGCTCAAGCAGGAAATCCCTGTCCCATTTCAGACAAGTGGCTGCCCAATCCATTCTTAAGACCTTCCAGTGTTGGAGCTTTTACAACTACTGGTGGCAAGTCGTTCCACAGGTTAATTGTTCTAACTGTCAGGAAATTTCTCATTATTTATAGGTATGATCTCCTTCTGAGCACCCCATTGCTCCTTCCTTCCTTCCTTCCTTCCTTCCTTCCTTCCTTCCTTCCTTCCTCCCTCCCTCCCTCCCTCCCTCCCTCCCTCCCTGATGATGTTCCCTAGTTTGGCCAGGAGACGTCTGCAAGAAAGCCCCCAAGCTCAAGAGAGCACCAGGGACCCCCACAGTCCTCCACCTCCCTCCCTCCCTCCCTCCTTCCTTCTTTCCTTCCTTCCTTCCTTCCTTCCTTCCTTCCTTCCTTCCTTCCTTCCTTCCTTCCTTCCTTCCTACCTACCTACCTACCTACCTATCTCTCTTCCTTCTCTCCTTCCCTCCCTCCCTCCCTCCCTCCCTCCTCCCTCCCTCCCTTCCTATCATAGAATCCTAGGATCTTGGAGATCTTTTAGATCTAGAACAAGTATTCAAACTTAACAGATAACAGATAATTAGAGTTGGAAGGGACCTTGTAGGTCATCTAGTCCAACCCTCTACCGAAGTGGGAGACCCTACACCATTTCTGACAAATGGCAGTCCAGTCCAGAGTTAAGTCCACAAGTCTTCAAGCTGTAAAGTTTGAAGACCCCTTTTCTTTCTTTCTTTCTTTCTTTCTTTCTTTCTTTCTTTCTTTCTTTCTTTCTTTCTTTCTTTCTTTCTTTCTTTCTTTCTTTCTTCTTCCTTCCTATTCCCTCCCTCTTTCTTTCTCTTTCTTCCTTACCTTCTCACTCTTTCTTTCCTTCTTCCTTTCCTTCCCCTTCCCTCTTTCTTTCTTACTTACCTTCTCGCTCTTTCTTTTTTCTCCCTTTCCTTTCCTTTCCTTTCCTTCCCTAATCCTTCCTTCCTTCCTTCCTTTCTTTTCTTTCTTTCTTTCTTGTATTTTGCAGAAAGGTTGACCTTCTCTTCTGTGGGAGAGCCCCCAAATATTGAAACCCTGCTATCGTGTCACCACCTAGTCCTTCTTTTCATTCAACTGGACGTACCCAATTCCGACAACTGGTCTTTTATATTTTAGCCTCCTGTTCCTCTTGTCTGCACTCTTCCTACAGTTTTAACATCCCTTTATATATACATATACATATACGTATACATATACATATACATATACATATACACATATATACATATATACATATATACATATATACATATATACATATATACATATATACATATATACATATATACATATATACATATATACATATATACATATATACATATATACATATATAGTGGCAGTTAAAACTGGATGCAATATACCAAGCATGGCCTTGTAAAGGGATGCTCACACTTCCCATAATCTGGATACCCGGAGAGCAAATTAATTGCAATTGCTGTGCCCTTTTCGTAGGCAGCCAGAGAAGATCAAGAATCCCCTTGCCATGTTTCTTGGTCTTGTTTAATTTCCCAGGGATTTTGCCCCCTCCACACATCCTCCAAATCCCCCCCACCCAGTTTGGACTCTGCTAAACTTCTCACATCCCCCCCACCCAAAAAAAATCACCCTTAATTTGCAAGCATCCACTGAACAAGCGAGCGGACAAACAGTTGCAACAATGCTGGGAAAACTGACTCGCAAGCCATTTACAACGGTTGTAGCGTTTCCACCGTTTTGTATGCGATCCAGATTTGAACCCTGGGCAGCCCGTTGGCATTTTATGACGTTGTAGCATTTCTGGAGGGGAGTGGGGGGAAATGTCATGGGATTAACTGTTTCCGAGCCACGTCCCCCAGCTGGCTTCCAATGAGGAAAGTCCAGAGAGAGTCTGGATTTGCTTAAGAATGATGTGATTAAGTTAATGGCTGCAGAGATTCACTTTGCAACCATGGGGGAAAGGGCTTGTGGCCTGGGGGGACCCCGGCCCCTCCGGCAGCTAAATCGGAGGAGGAGGAGGAAGAAGATGAAGAGGAGGAGGAGGAAAAGGAAGAGGAGGAAGAAGAAGAGGAGGAGGAAGAGGAGGAAGAAGAAGAGGAAGAGGAGGAAGAGTAAGAGGAGGAAGAAGAAGAGGAAGAGGAAAAGGAAGAGGAGGAAGAAGAAGAGGAGGAGGAGGAAGAGGAGGAAGAAGAAGAGGAAGAGGAGGAAAAAGAAGAGGAAGAGGAGGAGGAAAAGGAAGAGGAGGAAGAAGAAGAGGAAGAGGAGGAGGAGGAAGAAGAAGAGGAAGAGGAGGAGGACGAAAAGGAAGAGGAGGAAGAAGAGGAAGAGGAGGAGGAGGAAGAGGAGGAGGAAGAAGAAGAGGAAAAAGAAGAGGAAAAAGAAGAGGAAGAGGAGGAGGAAGAAGAAGAGGAGGAAGAAGAAGAGGAAGAGGACGAAAAGGAAGAGGAGGAAGAAGATGAAGAGGAGGAGGACGAAAAGGAAGAGGAGGAAGAAGATGAAGAGGAGGAGGAAGAGGAGGAAGAAGAAGAGGAGGAGGAGGAAGAGAAGGAAGAAGAAGAGGAAGAGGAGGAAGAAGAAGAGGAAGAGGAGGAGGAAAAGGAAGAGGAGGAAGAAGAAGAGGAGGAGGAGGAAGAGGAGGAGGAAGAAGAAGAGGAGGAGGAGGAAGAGGAGGAGGAGGAAGAAGAGGAGGAGGAGGAAGAAGATGAAGAGGAGGAAGAGGAGGAGCAGGAAGAAGAAGAAGAAGATGAAGAGGAGGAGGAGGAAGAGGAGGAGGAAGAAGAAGAGGAGGAGGTGGAAGAGGAGAAGGAGGAAGAAGAAAAGGAGGAGGAAGAGGAAGAGGAGGAGGCGACGGCAGCATGGGAGTCAGCATCAGGGCAGCCTGAGACTCCAAGGGGGAAAAGGGGATGGAGCTGGCAGAGAGAGAGAGAGAGAGAGACGGAAAGGTGGAGCCTGAGCCGTCCGTCAGCCCTACGATGGAGAGTCAACAGCCCCCAGGTCTGGTGGTGGCTGGTGAGGAAGAGGAGGAACAGCCGGGCCCAGGGCCTGATTCACAGAAGGCAGAGAGGAGAGGAGAGCAGTGGACATCTATGGGCCGGTCCTCGGGGCAGAAGAGCCACCGTTGCTAGCCAAAGCCCCACCTTGGCTCTGGGGATCAAAAGCAGGGGGTGGAGATGAGTAGATGGGGCAGATAACTAGGCATCTCCCAGACAGACGGGCTTGTTAGAGAGAAATTCTTTTGCCGGGGCTGCCGGGGGTCCTAATGAAGGAATCTTCTGAGTTCACATCAGAGGTTTTGTCGGGTTTGGGGAGCTGGGAGTCCGAACAAAAGGTTGGCTTGCTTAAAGAACCATCTTGTTGAGCGATGGAAATTCTCATCCAAGTTGCCGTCGTAAGAGGATAATTTTCCTTGACGGCATGCCAACGAGCAAGGAGGAAAAAGAAACTTTAGTGGCTGTGCTTTACACAACGTGGACAATCCAGCTTTGCTTAGCCGTGATGTTAACAGAACAGAATAGACATTGGAATGAAAGAATAGAATAAAATAGAATAGAATAGAATAGAATAGAATAGAATAGAATAGAATAGAATAGAATAGAATAGAATAGAACAGATATTGGAATGAAAGAATAGAGTAGAGTAGAGTATTGGAATAAAGTATAGGATAGGATAGAATAGAATAGAATAGAATAGAATAGAACAGATATTGGAATGAAGAATAGAATAGAGTAGAGTAGAGTATTGGAATAAAGAATAGAGTACATAGACTAGAATAGAATAGAATAGAATAGAACAGAATAACAGAGTTGGAAGGGACCTTGGAGGTCTTCTAGTCCAACCCCCTGCCTAGGCAGGGAATCCTACACCACTTCTGACAAATGGTTATCCAAAAACATCTTTAAAAACTTCCAGGGATTTTAAAATTCACCTACCCTCTAATTATAGGAAACGCGATAAGATTTGGATGGGAAATCCTCAAATTATGATCACAATTGAGTCCCAAATTTATGTCACTAAGCGAGACAGCGAAGTGCACCACAGCTCCTCTTTGCGACCCTTTCTCGCCAAGCAAATCGCTGCCCTCAGTCACACAGTCATTAAGTGGATCTGGCACTTCCCCACGGACTTGGCTGGCCAGAAGTTTGCAAAAGTGGATTCCTGTGACCCCGGGGACAATTGCAGCCGTTGTAAGTACGAGGCAGCTGCCAAGCATCTGAAATTTCAATCAGAGGGCTCTGGGGGCCGGTCATAAGTGGGTAAAAAACAGTTGTAAGTCCCTTTTGCCAGTCCCACTGTCACTTCCGACAGGGTTGGTCTAGATGACCTACAAGGTCCTTTCCAACTCTTGTTAATCTGTTAAATTGTTGTTCTTTGGTGAGACTAGCTGTGCAAATTAGAGTGAGATGTGGCAGGGGTTTTTCTGGGGACATTTATTTGGGGGCAGGGGGTCTAAAAACTCAGAATAAAGCATCTGAAGCCCCTCCCATTTTTAAACATGGGTGATGGGTCCAATTGCACTGTCCCGACAACAAACATGCTATGAACACGCTATGAGAAGCCAGCCTTTTAAGCATGTCAGCTCAGTCACGAACCTCGCTCCCTTGTTAAAAAGAGCAAGCCTGCAAATTGACTTTTATCAGAAAAATAATTCTTTCATCAGGATAACAGATAACAGAGGAACAGACTTGGAAGGGACCTTGTAGGTCATCTAGTCCAACCCCCCCCCAAGCGGGAAATCCTCCACCATTTCTGACAAATGGCAGTCCAATCTCTTCTTGAAAGCCTACAGGGATGAAGCTCCCACAACTTCCAAGGGCAACTTCTGTTCCATTGAATGTAGAATGATAGAGTTGGAAGGGACCTTATAGGTCATCTAGTCCATCCCCCCACCCAAACAGGAGACCCTACACCATTTCTGACAGAGGGGAGTCCAACCTCTTCTTGGAAGTCTCAAGTGATATACAGGATATACACGTAAGTCCTTGACTTATGATCACAATGGAGGCTGACATTTCCTTTGCTAAACCAAGACAGGGATTCAGTGAGCTTTGTCTCATTTTACGACCATTCTTGCCACACATTGGTAAGCAAGTCACTGCAAGTTTAGTCACACCTTCATTAAACGAATCCGGCCTCCTGCTTGACTTGGCTGGCCGGGGGGGGGGGATTGCAAAAGGGAGGGATTGCGTCTCTCTCTCTCACACACACACACACACGAGAAGCTGGGTGGCCTAAAGCGTCTGAAATTTTGATCACGTGACCACGGGGGTGCCGGGATGGTTATAAGTGTGAAAAAACAGTCATAGGTCTGTTGTCATTTTGAATGGCCACTAAATGAACGGTTGTTAAGTGGAGGACCACCTTTAGAAGCAAAATAATAAAAAAGACAAATTAAGAATGCGAAAAAAATAATAAAAGACAAATTAAGAATGCGAAATAATTAAAAAACAAATTAAGAATGCGAAATAATAAAAAAAGACAAAGAATGCGAAATAATAAAAAAAACAAAGAATGCAAAATAATAAAAAAAGACAAATTATGAATGCGAAATACAAAAAGACAAATTAAGAATGCAAAATAATAAAAAAAGACAAATTAAGAATGCAAAATAATTAAAACAAATTAAGAATGCAAAATAATAAAAAAGACAAATTAAGAATGCAAAATAATAAAAAAGACAAAGAATGCAAAATAATAAAAAAAAGACAAATTAAGAATGCAAAATAATTAAAAAAACAAATTAAGAATGCAAAATAATAAAAAAGACAAATTAAGGATGCAAAATAATAAAAAAGACAAAGAATGCAAAATAATAAAAAAAGACAAATTAAGAATGCAAAATAATTAAAAAAAACAAATTAAGAATGCAAAATAATAAAAAGGACAAATTAAGAATGCAAAATAATAAAAAAGACAAATTATGAATGCAAAATAATAAAAAAGACAAAGAATGCAAAATAATAAAAAAAGACAAATTAAGAATGCAAAATAATAGACAAAGACAAATTAAGAATGCAAAATAATAAAAAAGACAAATTATGAATGCAAAATAATAAAAAAAGACAAATTAAGAATGCAAAATAATAGAAAAAGACAAATTAAGAATGCAAAATAATACAAAAAGACAAATTAAGCCTTGGATTCCATAGTTAGATCCATCATTTCCATGATGGTAGAAAGAGTGCATACAAAAGTATCTGCAGGAAGGTCAAAAAAGGCAAAATGGCAACTGGCACAATAGGTTTTTTTTAAAGCTTCGCCTATTTTAATTTCAACATAATTTAAAAAAAAAATGGGTGGAATTTCAGTGATGCCATCCTCGCCATTGTCACTTTTTTCCGCCATTCCCTGAAGATGGTGGGATCCTTCAAGACAAGGGTCTTCAAACTTGGCTAAGTTTAAGACTTGTGGATTTTCAAGTCCCAGAATTCCTGAGCTAACATGACTGGAGGAGGAGGAATTCTGGGAGTTGAAGTCCACAAGTCTTCAAGCTGCCCAGTTTGAAGAGCCCTGCTTTAAGAACTACAGAAAAGAAAACAGATTCCGCAGAAATGGTCAAACTCACATCAGAACTGCAAGATAGGAAAGATTTATGTGGTCTGCGGAAAAATGGTACAATGGTACAATGACTGTAGGAATCAATAATGTAAATATGTATATATGGATTTGTGTTGTGGTTTGCCGGCAGCAGGTGGGGACGGCTGAGGCCACGGGGGGGCCAGGACTCAGGCGAGGGGCCTGCGTGGGATGCAGGGATGGGGCCAGGACCCTCAGGGAGTGGAGTGCTGCCTTCGGAGGTTGTAGAGGCTGGCAGCAGTGAGGAAGAGTCCCCCGAGGAGCCTGTGCCAAGGGTGCATACGTGCAGGACTGCTCGAAGGAAAGAGCAGCTGCAGCAGCACATGGGCGACTCGGGAGCAAGGCTGCAAGGGGATGGCCCCTCCCTTAAGGGATAAAAGCCAACTGAGAAACTGGAGTTCTTAGCAGGAAGCAAAGAAGTTTTTGCACTCAAGCCTGGTGGACGTTCGGAATATCTTGGTTGGTGTTTGGGAGACTCTTTGTGTTTGAAATATTTCTTGGCAACTTTATCTCGTGTTCTTGGCAGCCTTGCACCACCTTGGCAAGTGGCTCGTCCTTATCAGAGATAATGAGTTTGAAACAGCCTTTTAACTGGGAAGGAACGGAATTCATTAAAAGAATCATTCAAAAGGTTTGGCTGTTACCTCTGTTTGGTGTTTGTTTCCTTGGAACGAGGTTTTTGGGTCAGAACCTGATGTCACATCACTGCGAAGCTTGTTGTTTTTATATGTGTCGTTTTTAAAGATGAAAAGGTTTAATAAAAATTACTTTAAAAAAAAAAGAAAAGAACTAAAGCTGAGTTTTCCATCTTTCAACAGCAGACAGACAGACAGACAAGCCCCTAAGGATCTTTGTGCTAGATAAGGGGGGTGAGAGGAGAAACATGATTTAAGGGCCTGAACACAGATGGACTTCCAAGGTTGACCATGAGTTGGCCATCATCAAACTCCTGCGCTGTGGGCAGAGTTAGCCTGCAATCATGCATTCTGACCACTGTGGAAGGAAGGAAGGGAGGGAGGGAGGGAGGAAAGGGAGGGAGGGAGGGAGGGAAAGAAGAAAGGAGGAACGGAGGGAGGGAAGGAAGGAAGGAGGGAGGGAGAAGAAGGAAGAGAAAAAGAGAGGAAGGGAGGGGAGGAAGGAACAACAATAGCCCTTAAACTTACATACCACTTCTCAGTGCTTTCCACCCATACTCTAAGCAGTTTCCAGGATCAACCTCTTGCCCCCAACAATCTGGGTCCTCATTTTACTGACCTCGGAAGGACGGAAGGCTGAGTCAACCTTGAGCCGGTCAGGATTGAACTGCTAGCAGTGGGCAGAGTCAGCCTGCAATGCTGTATTGTAACTATTGTACCACCATGGAAAGAAGGAAGGAAGGAAGGAAGGAAGGAAGGAAGGAAGGAAGGAAGGAAGGAAGGAAGGAAGGAAGGAAGGAAGGAAGGAAGGAAAGTAGTAAAGAAGGAAGGGAAGGAAGGGAAGGAAGGGAAGTAGAGTAAAGGAAGAAGAGGGAGAAAAGGAAGGAGGGAGGGCAGAGGAAGAAATAGGGAGGGAGGGAGGGAGGGAGGGAGGGAGGGAGGGAGGGAAGGAAGGAAGGAAGGAAGGAAGGAAGGAAGGAAGGGAAGGAAAGAAGGAAAGAAAGAAGGAAGGAAGGAAGGAAGGAAAGTAGGAAAGAAGGAAGGGAAGTAGGGTAAAGGAAGAAGAGGGAGAAAAGGAAGGAGGGAGGGCAGAGGAAGAAATAGGGAGGGAAGGAAGGAAGGAAGGAAGGAAGGAAAGAAGGAAGGAAGGAAGGAAAGAGCAATAGCACTTAGACCTATAGACCACTTCACAGTGCTTTCCAGCCCTCTAAGCCGTGTACAAAGTCAGCCTCTTGCCCCCAACAATCTGGGTCCTCATTTTACTGACCTCGGAAGGACGGAAGACCGAGTCAACCTTGAGCCGGTCAGGATTGAACTGCTAGCAGTGGGCAGAGTCAGCCTGCAATGCTGCATTCTAACCACTGGACCACCACAGCTGTGGCGACCTGGTTAGATGTGAATGAACATGGCTAACTCAGTTATCGGTGGTTGCGTTCACACAATTCCCTTATCCTGTTACTAAAGCCGTTTGTTTTTCCAGGTTCACACAGTGCAGTGAACTCAGTAAACTAGAAACAAGCTGAGATGAATAATCGTGCATTATTTTACTAACAAGAATCAGATTATTAATCCCACCCCATCATCCCTTGTGGGGTGGAGTCTGGCCAACTGAATGGAGCCAGCAGAGGGTTTAACGGCCGGATGCCTTTCCTGTCGCCAGTGCGGAGTTTTGTACAGAAGAATAAGAATATTAATGGAAGATTAAAATTAAACAATATTGTAAAAGAAACCGTAGCCCCTGAGTCTTTCACTCGCTCATATTAAGGAGCAGGTAGACCTCAACTTACGACTGTAAT
This sequence comes from Hydrophis major, assembly GCA_033807585.1. NCBI lineage: Eukaryota > Metazoa > Chordata > Lepidosauria > Squamata > Elapidae > Hydrophis > Hydrophis major. The sequence continues at coordinate 865,592 of CM066331.1, forward strand.
GGAGCCGACCATCACTGTCGTGAGTTGGGAGGGTCATAAGATACAGGGACAGTTGTAAAATGACTTTTTTGCATCAGTCACTAAGCAAATCAACCATCAGAACTTTGAATCTGGGTCATAAGTAACCCCAAAGTTGGTCCTTCCAACGTAACTTCCAACGGTCGCTAAGCAATCTGTCAAAAATTAAGGACTGTCTGTACAGGTAGTCCTCGAGTTATGACCACAGTTAAGCCCCACATTTATGTTTCTAAGGGAAACATTTGTTCAGGGAGTTTTCCCAATTTGATGATTTTTTTTTCCTAGCCACGGTTGTTAAGTGAATCATTGCATTTATGGAATTAGTGACACAGTCGTTAAGCGAATTGGGCTTCTCCCATTTACTTTGCTTCGTCAGAAGGTCGCCAAAGGGGATCACATGACCCCCCCTCCCCCCAGGGACTCTGCGACCATCGTAACTATGAACCGATTGCCAAGGCTTTCGCATTTTGATCGCAAGAGGCTGCAACAGTTGTAAGTGTGAAACAAGTCACTTTTTTGCAGTACCATTGTAACTTTGAATGGTCGCTAAATGAACAGTTGTAAGCCAAAGACTCTTCCCATACCCACAGGAGCAGAATAACAATCTCCCATCAAATCCAGGGAGTGAATCCATGGCCTTTTGGGGTGCAGGGGGGGATTGCCATAATAAAATACGGCTTGGCTTACTTATGCGAGCATTCTGCCCTTTTATTTCCCTCTCGGTCTGATTCACTGAGCATACCCACCCTTCTTTCCACCCCTCTGGCCTTCCTCCAGATGTGTTGGCCTCCCCACTTCAACTTCCCCACTGATGGACTTCAACACCACGTCTGGATACGCTTCGGATTGGAGAAAACAAATATGGATGAATTCCCAGAGAAGCCAAAAAAAAAAAAAAAAGCCTTCAGGATTAATTGATCTGGAGAGAAACTGTTTGCGCCAAGAATGCAAAAATGCAAAAATTAGGCTCTTATTTCTGCAGAAGTGATGCAATTCAACACTTCTTTGGAGTCCTTGCTCATTCATCTCATTCAACTCTCCTTTAGAAAGCCAGATGTGCCAGCCAGATATTATTAAGTGTTGTACCTTATAATTCTTGACTCTCAACAAATATATCTTTTCTTTTATGTACACTGAGAGCATTTGCACTGAAGACAAATTCCTTGTGTGTTCAATCATACTTGGCCAATAAAGAATTCTATTCTATTCTATTCTATATTCTACTTTATTCTATTTTACTCTCTATTCTATTCTATTCTATTCTATTCTATTCTATTCTATTCTATTCTATTCCTTCCAATATTTATTCTATTCTATTCTATTCCATTCCTATTTCTATTCCATTCCATATTCTATTCTATTCTATTCTATTCTATTTCTGTTTTATTCTTTATTCTATTCTATTCTTACTCTATTCTATATTCTCTATTCTATTTTATTCTATTCTCTATTCTATTTTATTCTATTCTCTAGTCTTATTCTATTCTATATTCTCTTCTCTTCTTTCTACAAACTGGCTTAATCAGAGCCACATTCAGACAGCATCCTATTCTTGCCTGCATTCATTTCTGTAGTACGCCATACAAATTTCACTGCGTAGTTATTCTGCAGTTCTGTATAGCGTGAGCCAGTTTTCATAACCCAGCAGATTATAGGAGTAAATACATCTCTTGTGATTTTTTTTTTTCAATACAACGTATAATATTCTAGACTTGAACTTTCTCTCTATGGCATCATTTCTTTGCAACAGATACATCCACAAAGGATGTGGAAATATTTTACAGTTTGATGCAGGACAGTCCAGATTTAATATTATTATGGGCAGAAATATGGCATTGCATTTTTGCCATTCTAGACCTCAGTTCTTCTCCACCTCCCCTTTTCAAAGCTTACTCCCTAAAGAAATGAAAGTGTCGTGTTGTCACCTTCTCAATCATCTTTTTCCAGTGGAAGTCAATGCATATTCCAAAAGTGGCGGCATCATAGATTTTATTGCATGATGACATTCTCCAATGCATTTTTGAGGGTTTTTTCCCGCTTTGAATTCATCCCTGTCATGCCATTTTACCTTTTTCCTGATGGACGTAGACTGCATTAAACCCTTTTTTTCCCCCTTGGCTATGCGCTTACAAACCACAATGCCTTTTCTAAGTCTTAAACTGCTATTATCCCATCAGATGACTTCTTGGGTTTATGGATGCTCTCTCATTGAAGTCGATGGAGATTCTCCATCATCCAGGTCTTGGTTGTCTCAAAGGTGCTTTCTTTTTTTTTTTTTTTTAAGAGGTAACTGGTTCTTTCTGGTTTTTCTTTGAAAATGTTTCGCTTCTGATCCAAGGAGCTTCTTCAGTTCTGACTAGACTTTCATTCCCCACCATCCAGTCAGAGCTGAAGAAGCTTCTTGGATGAGAAGCGAAATGTCTCCCAGTTCCCTCTTGGGGGGGGGGGAATCCACACCTTTGGGAGATCTCTCATTGAAGGTTTCCTAGAAAAACTTGGACAACCAGCTGTCTGATGTAAGGGTTGGGCAGGAGGTTGAACTAGAAGACCTTCAAGGTCCCTTTTCAACCCTAGGATTCTTCTGAGGAATTTTCCCTTTGTCTCATTTTGGCCATTCTCTGAGGCAAGTGATTTAATGTCACCCCCAAAACCCGGCTACCTCTCTCAACTTCTGACTCTAATGTTGCCAAGTTTGAAAGCATTAGTGCGTTGTTGGTGTGTTATTTTTGTGTGTGTGGTGCGTGCGTGCATGAGTTTGTGGCGCATCTATCGTGAAAACAGCTAGTTAGACCCGCTTACATCCGAGTTTAATCTCGGTCTGTCAGAGCAGGAATCCGTCTCAGGACCCTGGACAGCTCCGCGCTTCCCAGCCGCGCCTCTTGCATTGAGCCGGTTCTCGTCTGACTTTCAAAGGATACAACTTCATCACATCCTATACAATTATTTAAGGGGGCAGGGTGAGGGTTTTTTTGGGGGGGGAGAGAAATCTGGGGGTCTTGTCTAAGAGAAGAACCTCCGGATTTTGAGATGGCTCGAAGAATTCACCGCGAAATGGCAGATGGGCGGTTATTCTAGGAAAGCAGCTGTGTTGGCTTACAACGAACATACTGTAGAAAATCTGTTTCTCTGTGTGTTCTTTTCTCTCCCCTTCTCTCTTTGTCTTGTTCTCTCATTCTCTTTCTCTCTCTCCCCTTCTCTTGTTCTCTCTCTTGTTTTCTCTCTCTCTTGTTCTCTCTTGTTCTCTTTTTCTCTTTCTCTTGTTCTCTTTCTCATTCTCTCTTTCTCTTCTCTTTCTCATTCTTTCTCTTGTTCTCTCTTGTTTTCTTGTTCTCTTTCTCTCTGTCTCTCTCTTGGTCTCTCTTCTTTTTCTTATTCTGTCTTGTTCTCTTGTTCTCTCTTTCTCTTCTTTCTCATTCTTTCTCTTCTTCCTTTCTCCTTTCCTCTTTCTCTTATTCTCTCTCTCTCATTCTCTCTTCCTCTCTCCCTTATTCTCTCTCTTTTTCTCTTGATCATTTTTTCTTATTCTCTCTCTTCCTCTCTCTCTTTCTATCTTCCTTATTCTCTCTCTTTTTCTCTTGATCACCTTTTCTTATTCTATCGTTTGTTCTCTCTCTTCCTCTCTCCCTTATTCTCTCTTTTTCTCTTGATCACTTTTTCTTATTCTCTTTCTCTCTCTCTTTCTCCATCCCTTATTCTCTCTCTTTTTCTCTTGATCACTTTTTCTTATTCTCTTTCTCTTTCTCTCTCTCTTTCTCTCTCCCTTATTCTCTCTCTTTTTCTCTTGATCACTTTTTCTTATTCTCTCTTTCTCTTGTTCTCTCTCTTTCTCTCTCCCTTATTCTTTCTCTTTTTCTCTTGATCACTTTTTCTTATTCTCTCTTTTTCTTGTTCTCTCTCTTTCTCTCTCCCTTATTCTTTCTCTTTTTCTCTTGATCACTTTTTCTTATTCTCTTTCTCTCTCTCTTTCTCCATCCTTTATTCTCTCTCTTTTTTTCTTGATCATTTTTTCTTATTCTCTTTCTCTTCCTCTCTCTCTTTCTCTCTCCCTTAGTCTCTCTTTTTTTCTCTTGATCACTTTTTCTTATTCTCTCTTTCTCTTGTTCTCTCCCTTATTCTTTCTCTTTTTCTCTTGATCACTTTTTCTTATTCTCTCTTTTTCTTGTTCTCTCTCTTTCTCCATCCCTTATTCTCTCTTTTTCTCTTGATCACCTTTTCTTATTCTCTTTCTCTCTCTCTTTCTCTCTCCCTTATTCTCTCTCTTTTTCTCTTGATCACTTTTTCTTATTCTCTTTCTCTTCCTCTCTCTCTTTCTCTCTCCCTTAGTCTCTCTCTTTTTCTCTTGATCACTTTTTCTTATTCTCTCTTTCTCTTGTTCTCTCTCTCTCTTTCTCTCTGAGTTGCAAACTTGATTCAAGGGCGAGGGATATTTCTGGCGACTAAGAATCAATGGGGACAGGTGAACAGGAACAGGTTAACCCATTTCGTGATTAGGACCAGGCTGGAAAGCAGGAGACTGCGAGTTCTAGTCCTGCCTTAGCCATAAAAGCTAGCTGGGTGACTTGGGTCCAGAGACTCTCCCTCAGCTTAGCCCACCTTACAGGGCTGTTGTTGTGGAGAAAATAGGAGGAAGATGGGTTGAATATATTTGCTTGCCTTTGTGTAAAAATAATGAGCGCAAAAATTGACATTTCTATCTATCTGTCTGTCTCTGTCTCTCTCTATTTCTCTCTATCTCTATCTGTCTATCCATCCATTTATCCATCCATCCATCCATAATATTTCTCCTACTGATGCCGGCCCCACCACGGGAGGGGGAGCTAGCCAGGTTCTCCCCTGCTGGATCCTCAGCCCACCTAACCCCTCAGCCGTTCCTTCATGAGTCCTGGCCGCTCAGTAAAGCCTCCAGCTTCAGCAGCAGTTGATCCCTGCGCCTCTTCCCAAGGGAAACCAGCCAAGATCGAGGAACGGGGGGGGGGGGGCGTGAGATCTCCGTGCGCTGCTCCCTTCCCTACCTGGAAGTCCTTGGATGGCCAAGACCGCGGGGGCTCCCCTAGTCTAAGCAGCTTCTCTGTCCTTCCTACCCAAGGGAGTTGGGGAAAGTGAACCTCCATGGCCAGGAAGAGTTTACCTTCGCCTTTAGTGAGTTAACTAAAGGGGTGGGAGATCTCCCTGTCGAATCCAGCCTCCCCGCAGCTCTCGGGCGCGGGAGACGGCGCTCTGCACTCGCTCAGGGGCTCTCATCTCTCTTCGTACACCTCCCCTCCTCGAACTGCCTCGCTCCTTTCTTTCTTTCTTTCTTTCTTTCTTTCTTTCTTTCTTTCTTTCTTTCTTTCTTTCTTTTTTCTTTTACCTGCTTCCCCGCGGCTGCGGCCAAGGATTTCTGCAAGAACTGCCGGAGTCTTGGATCGGAGGGCGCAGCGGCCACGGTGCTCCACGCCACGGACACGGACACGAGCAGCGCCAGGGCGCAGTGGAGGCGACAAGGGAACATCCCGGCGAAGCTCCGAAGGCGGGTGGCTGGTGGGACCGGTTGGATGCCTTCACTCGCTCCGGTGCCGACGAGAAAAGGGCCAACTTTGGCTTCTGGGATCCCCATCGGCGCCCCCACCTTTATAAAGCCCTCTGCTGACGTCAAGGCGGGGGGGGCGCGACCCCCTTCCACTCACTCGCCCTCCCGCCCACTCCGCCTCTCCCAAAAGCGCCCGGTGCGCGCGCGCGCGCGTGTGTGTGTGTATGTGTGCGTGTTTTTTTTTTTTTTTTTGGACAGCCCATGAAGCGCGCAGATCCATCAAGTGAAAGCGAGAGCCGGCGGGGAAGGGAAGGGGGGGCCAGGGAGAGGGGAGGGGGGAGGGGCATACCCACGGAGGGGGAGGGCCGGGGACACGCGTATGTGGCACCCCCAAGCCCCCTCCCTCCCTCCCCATCCCCTCCCCCTTCCCCAAAATGCGCTTCCTCCCGCAAGGACCCTGGGCGGGAGGGGGGGGGGAGATTATTTCGTGATTCCCCACGAAATAACCGGGGGGGGTGGGGTGGAGGGGGGGAGAGAGAGGAAGGAGGCGGGGGGGAGGGGCCATTGCCCTACTGGATCCCCCGCAAATATGACTGATGGAGCGGGGGGGGGCGGAGCCGGGGGGGGGGCAGGGCGGGGCGGCGGGAGGGGGGAAGTTGGAGGAGAAACTTTCTCCAGTTCTCCCTGAAGCGAAGGCAGTTGCTGGACCTATTTTCTAAGGCTGCGCGGGCCAAAGGTATTGATAAGAGATAATCAGAGTGGGAAGGGACCTTGGAGGTCATCTAGTCCGACCCCTCCCACCCAAGCAGGAGACCCTACAACCATTTCTGTCCGGTCTCTTCTTGAAAGCCTCCAAGGATGAAGCTCCCACAACTTCCGAAGGCAACTTCTGTTCCATTGAATATAGAATAACAGAGTGGGAAGGGACCTTGGAGGTCATCTAGTCCACCCCACCCCACCCCCCCGCCCAAGCAGGAGACCCTTACACCATTTCTGACCGAAGGCAATCCGGTCTCTTCTTGAAAGCTTCCAGGGATGAAGCTAGCACAACTTCCGAAGGCAATTTCTAGTCCATTGAATATAGAATAACAGAGTTGGAAGGGACCTTGTAGGTCATCTAGTCCAACCCCCTGCCCAAGCAGGAGACCCTACACCATTTCTGACAGAGGGCAGTCCAGTCTCTTCTTGACAGCTTCCAGGGATGAAGCTCTCACAACTTCTGAGGGCAACTTCTGTTCCATGGGTGGATTGTTCAGACGACACGTGTTTTAACTGGGTCAGGTCAAAAATCTAAGCGGGCTAGATTGCACGGCGGGATCCTAAGTTCAAAGCCCACGGGGCCGAGTCAGGAGAAATAAGCAAAGGTGGGAGAAGATTCGCGGAGTCTCCTCGTGGGAATGCGCTTGCCAGAGCTTTAAAGAGCCTGGTTGAGCCACGCGTGGGGTCGTGGGAACCCAGTAGCTGTGGAGACCAGCCAGGAGTGGAACCCGAGTCGCCTGGTTTATTCGGATCCTAGTAAAGGTTCCTTCGAGCGGTAGAAAATCAGCTGCGCCCCGGGGGAAGAATTCCGGGATCGAAAGGCGACCAAAGGATGGGGATATTCCGGGAAGGCTTAAACTGGGAACACGGGAGATTTGGGCTTAGAGCAGCTCCGTGGGTTCCCCCAAGGGGAGCGGGGGTTCTCTCACGATTCTTTTGTAGATTCAAACGAAGATAGAGATTTAACGGATCTCAGAAAGCCAAGCCAGATTGGATCCGACTAGGCTTGGAAAGAAGACCGCTAAAACTGAAGGAAAACTGAAAAAAAAATAAAAATAAAGAAAAATATAGATAACCACGGTAAAGCTTTTTTTTTTTTTTGCAAAAAAAACCACAAAAATTATTCCCATCTCCTTCCTTCCTTCCATTCTTCCTCTCTCCCTCCCTTCCTTCTCCTTCCATCCATGCATCCTTCTTTCATCCTTCTCATTCCCATCTCCTTCCTTCCTCTCTCCTTCCATTCTTCCTTCCTCTCTCCTTCCACTTCCTTCTCCTTCCTCTCTTCTTCTCATTTCCATCTCCCTTCCTTCCTTCTTCTTTCCTTCCATTCTTCCTTCCTTCTTCTCTCTTTCCACTTCCTTCTCCTTCCTCTCTTTTTCTTATTTCTATCTCCCTTCCTTCCTTCCTTCTTCTCTCCTTCCATTCTTCCTTCCTTCCTTCCTTCCTCTCTCCTTCCATTCTTCCTTCCTTCCCTCCTTCCTCTCTCCTTCCATTCTTCCTTCCTTCTTCTCTCCTTCCTTCTTCCTCCCTCCCTCCCTTCCTTCTCCTTCCATCCATGCATCCTTCTTTCATCTTTCTCATTCCCATCTCCTTCCTTCCTCTCTCCTTCCACTTCCTTCTTCCTTCACCTTCCTCTCTTCGTCTCATTTCCATTTCCCTTCCTTCTTCTCTCCTTCTCTCCTTCCAGTCTTCCTTCCCTCCTTCTTCCCTCCTTCTATTCTTCTTTCTTTCCTTCCCTCCTTCTTCTCTCCTTCCATTCTTCCTTCCTTCCTCTCTCCTTCCATTCTTCCATTCTTCCTTCCTTCCTCTCTCCTTCCTTCCTTCCTCTCTCCTTCCATTCTTCCTTCCTTCCTTCCCTCTTTTCTCCCTCCCTCCCTCCCTCACACACAGACAGCACCCAAAAAAGTCACCACAAACTATAGTTTCTCAATCTTGGCCACTTCAACTCATTTGACTTATTGACTGGCACCTGGTTTCCTGCCTTGAGCGGGGAGCGGGGTGGACTAGAAGATCTCTAAAGTCCCTTCCAGCTCCTTTATTCTGTCATTCTTGTTCGTTTATTCAATCTGGAATAAAGCTAAGCTGGCCAGACAGCCCTTTTTTTAAAATCAATGGTCATGTATGTTAGCAAATTCATAATTATTCAGGGGGCCACGAGGAGATCCCAAGGCTAGGAAGGGAAACCAAATGCCTTTTGTTACACCAGCTGGGAAGCGCAGAGGGAGGGGGAAGGGTTGGAAATCCTCAAGCGGGGATTCAGCCAACATTTGATGCCTGCATTTAAACTATGGTCCTCTGCTGGCTTGGTTGAGACAGGAAGAAGGAAGAATTAAAAATCTCTCCCTTCACATGTTACGCTAAGCCATGCGGTCGCGTTCCTTCATGTTCGTGCCTCTTACTAGAGTAAATTCGGGATTCGTAAACTAGGATTTATGGCTTACCGGGTTCAGATTTATTCAATAAACTACGGTTTTAACCCCCGAGGAACCCTGAGTGGGTGGGCTTATCCTGTTGGGCACAGGGACAAGACAGAGATAGGGCAGGAAATGCATTCTGGGGGTGGGGAGAAGGGAGTTTCTCCAGGGTAAACTAAACTGCCCCGCTAAGCGGCTTAAACACGCGGGGCCATTTTAAGCAAATTCTCAAAGGATCCTGGCGGTTTTGGAAGCCACTGGTGAGAGCGAACAGATCTGCAGTTCGCGAGACGGCCATTAGAGGGCGACTAGCAACCCTGCCCCCTAGCGGCCAGCAGAGGTCCTGCAGGAGGGAGAGAGGGAAGGAAGGAAGAATGGAAGGGAGAGAGGGAGGAAGGAGGAGGAGGAAGAGGAAGAAAAGAAGAAAGAGGAAGGAGAAGGAGAAGGAAGGAAGGAGATGGGAATGAGAAGAAGGGAGGAAGAGGAAGGAGCAGGAAGGAAGGAAGAGGAAGGAGAAGGAAGGAAGGGAGATGAGAATGAGAATGAGAAGGATGAAAGAAGGATGCATGGATGTGAGGAGAAGGAAGGAAGAGGAAGGAGATGGGACTGAAAAGAAGGGAGGAAGAGGAAGGAGAAGAAAGGAAGAGAGATGAGAAAGAAGGATGCATGGATGGGAAGAGAAAAAGGAAGGAAGGAAGGAAGGAAGGAAGGAAGGAAGGAAGGAAGGAAGGAAGGAAGGAAGGAAGGAAGGAAGAAAGGAAGGGGGAATGAGAAGAGAGGAAGGAAGGAAGATGAAAAGGAGGGGAGGGAGGGAGGGAGAATATGGGAATGAGAAGGGAGGGAGAGAGAAAGGAGAAGGAAGGAAGGAAGGAAGGAAAAGAAAGGAAGGAAGGATAATATTTTCATAAGGAATATACAGTAGAATAGCTGATATTGCTGCTATAGAATTGATTGGTTCCCTAATTTTATTCAGTCTATTTTTAACTCTGAGGCTCCTTCAAGGACAGTTATCAGTTTTCTCAGCAAACTAGATAACTGATTTCCCCTGGCCTTCTTCGGAGGTGGCTGGGCATCTCCTGGTGGCCTCCCATCCAAGACCTTAGCAGACTTTCCTGACTGGGGCTGGCACTGGCTTTGTAGCGAAGGTAGTTAAATCAGCCACCACAACAAAAACACACTTGTGGAACCCCACAACTTGCAGCAAGGCCTGGCTCTGCGTGGCTTATAAAGATTAAAAGCATCACAACGATATTTGGGTTGTAATGTTATTCAACTTGTGTGGTAGCAGGTGGGGAATACAGGGAGTCCTCAACTTACAACCCACAGTCAGAACCAGAATTTCCCCTGCTAAGCAAGAAGGTTGTTAAATAAATTGCACCTGATTCTGCCATATATATATATATATATTTTGCCACGGTTGTTGAGTGAGTCTTCATTGTATTTAAGGGAATCACATTGTTTTGAAGCAAATCCAGCTTCCCTGATTGATTGACTGGCTGGGGAATGCTGGGAGTTGAAGTCCTTTCATGATAGACTGGGGGATTCTGGGACTTCAAGTCCATACGTGATGGACTGAGGGATTCTGGGAGTTGAAGTCCACACATGATGGACTGAGGGATTCTGGGAGTTGAAGTCCACACATGATGGACTGAGGGATTCTGGGAGTTGAAGTCCTTTCCTGATGGACTGGGGGATTCTGGGACTTCAAGTCCATACGTGATGGACTGAGGGATTCTGGGAGTTGAAGTTCACACATGATGGACTGGGGGATTCTGGGAGTTGAAGTCCACACATGATGGACTGGGGGATTCTGGAAGTTGAACTCCATACACGATGGACTGGGGGATTCTGGGAGTTGAAGTCCACACATGATGGACTGAGGGATTTTGGGAGTTGAAGTCCATACACGATGGACTGGGAGATTCTGGGAGTTAGAAGTCCACACATGATGGACTGAGGGATTCTGGGTGTTGAAGTCCATATATGATGGACTGGGAGATTCTGGGAGTTAGAAGTCCATATATGAAGGACTGGGGGATTCTGGGAGTGGAAGTCCACCTGTCTTAAAGTGACCAAGTTGAGAAACATTGATTGAAGCTGTCCTATTATGGAAAATGCCACGTTAACTGAGGCTACAGGGCTCTTCCCACACATTTCACCTCCGTAAATCTTTCAGAATAAATGCCGGCCAGTTGCCAAGTGTTATCATGTGATTACAAGGTGACACCCCTCATAACTTTGGAGCCCTTTGGAGCTAGTAAATATTCTTGTGTGGGTCCATCATAACTACCAACCGTCGCTAAGTGGCCGGTCCCAAGTTTGAGGATTCCAGATAGTCCTTGACCTAGGGCCACAATGGAGCCCCCAAATTTTGGCTGATAAGTGAGACATTTGTTAAGTGAGTTCTTTTCCCGCCAGTTCATGACTTTTCTTGCCATCATCGTTAAGTGAATCTCTACGATTCTTCAGTTAGTAACATGGTTGCTAAGTGAATCTAACTTCCCCACTGCTTGTCAGAAGGTCGCAAAAGGGGAACACCTGACCACCACCCCCAGGACAATGTGACTGATCATAAATACGAATCAGTGGCCAAACAACTGAATTTGGATCAGATGACCATGGGGAATGCTGCAACGGTCGTTAAGTGTGAAACATAGCCCTGGGTCCCTTTTTTCTTTTTTAATAAATGTATTTATTCAACATTTCAACATTTCAAAAAAGACAATTTCCACTTTTTACAACGATTCCGTAACGGTGTTCACACTAATTAATAAAGTCTAAAACTATATCAGTTACTTCTCCATTCTTATTCACTTACATTCTCATTTCTTGATCTAACTTGATCAAACTTATAAAACTATTCACATATATATACATCATTCGTTAACACTTTCTCATTTTTGCTCTTGATTGATGCCTTTGCATCTTCTTCCTAACCATTCATACCAAACATTCCACATCTTATAGTACTTTATCTCAGTGGTTGTCAACTGGTGGCCTGTGAGAAAATGTTGGTGGTCCGCAGAGAAATGTCCCTCCCAAAGCAATTAAACCGGGCTGCGTGGGAATACAAGGCTGCGCTGCCCACATGGCCTGTGGGAACACAAGGTTTGCGTCACTTTGTGAACAACACGAGGTAGTGAGGGAAGGGGGGAAAAGGGCAGAGGGCGGGAGCTTGCCCCACTTGCCTCGCCTGGCCACCGGGCTGCTTCTTTCCGCTTCTTTCTTTTTCTGCCTTTTGGCTGCACGCAAGAAAAACAGTCAAAGTCTCTCTTTCTCTCCCACAAACTCTGCCAGAAATGAGTCTTTGGGGCCCTGCAAAGCCTCCTGCTCCAAGAGGCTGTGCTGGCAAAGACTCATTTCTGGCTGAGTTTGGGGGAGAGAAAGAAAGACTTCTGCGGCTTCTGCTGCTTTCCTTGCATGCAGCCAAAAGTCTCTCCTCTCTCTCTCTCTCTCTCTCTCTCTCCCCCTGAGAACAGAGCTGGAGACGGTATCCTGCGATCCCAAATAATGAACGATCGTTTGGTAGGAAAATGGGGTGGGGGATTTTCCTGCAGACCTTTTTGGGATTTTCCCAGGATCTCTGGTCCACAGGAGTTAAAATTATGAGCTTGGTGGTCCCTGAGATCCAAAAGGTTGGCAACCCCTGACTTATCTCTTCTTTATCTTTTAATATCACTGTTAGCCTGTCCATTTGAGTGCAATTGAGGATCCTTATTATTCCTGATGGAGGGGATAGTGTTCTGTTTCCAATTTTGTGCAAATAAGATTCTGGCAGCGGTTATTATGTGGAGTATGATATATTGGAGGTTCCTACTAACTTTTAATCCTATTACACCCAATAAAAAACATTTCAGGTCTAAATTCAATTCTTTGTCTCGTTATTTCTCCTAACCAGGTTTTAATTTTAAGCCAATACTTTTTTTAAAATAACATTTTATTTCAGTTTTCCACATTTTAAAACTTTTCTTTTTTTTTAGTGAACAGCATGATTCCAGGTTTTTACATTTCCATACAAACATGGCTTTGATTACAAATTCATCTTTCACTTTTAATTTCATGTCCTACCATTACTTTCCATACTTTCTCCTATTTTTCTCAAATACGTTCCTCCAGCCTGTTTTATAATTTTTCCAGCTCATTTCTTCACCTATTTTCTTTAGCTTTAAATAACTCTCATATCTTCATATTCACTGTACTTTAATCTGTCAGGTTTGCAATTTCATCGCATACTCTTATTTCCTTGTTTCAAAAAATTCCATCTCAATTCAAACATTTCAAAAATGTTTTCCCCACAATGACGAATTAGTGTTCCACCCCTATAGCTTATTTATCATTTAATTAATTCCCCTTTAAATCCCAGTAGTCATTTAACTTTTAATTATTGCTTTAAAAAAATAATAATAATAATTTCCTTACAACTTCATAGCATATATACCTTTTAAGTCAGATACTTTGACTGGTACTTTCCCCTTCAATTACATCGAAAATATTTATAAGCCAATCCTTTTTTCAGTGCCAGTGTAACTTCGACCATCTGTAAATATTTTCCTGTGGGTCTGTCGTAACGGCAAACGGTCGCTAAGTGGCCAAGTCACAAGTCGAGGAAAGGGCCCTGGTTTTGAAACCTCTTGAGGTGCCCATGAAGACAAGAGACTGGAACATATCTCATTTCTAAGTGCAACGATTTAGAAATTATTCAGACAATTGATCTGAAAAGTCCCCTTATTCCAGATCGTCGAGTTGGTTTCAATTGGTTAAATTGCCCATTTTTCCCCCCTTCATTTCTCTGATGATTTTGAGTACTTCCACATTGATTTTTTTTCCCCCTCACCTGTCCTTCATTGTCATCCGGAGAGCCAGTTGCATTTATTGATGGAAGAATTTTGCATTGCTTAAACTATTCGCCCTGGTGCCCTTCACTTGCAGGCTAAATGTTTACCTAAATGTTGCATCTTTCTTTTAAAATAGGGAAGTTGAAGGACTAGTAATCCACTTAGATGTAGGATCAATTGGGACACTTTTGCTGTAAGGGGCTCTCCCTCCTGCCCCCAAAGGAAAAACTACATGTCCCAGGAGAATGTTTAGATTACAGATTAACAGAGTTGGAAGGGACCTTGTAGGTCATCTAGTCCAGCCCAGACAGACAGGCAGAAAGAAGAAAGAGAGAGGAGGGAGATGGAGGGGAGAGAGGGGAAGAGGGGAGGAAGGAAGGGAGGGAGGGAGGGAGGGAGGGAGGGAGGAAGGAAGGAAGGAAGGAAGGAAGGAAGGAAGGAAGGAAGGAAGGAAGGAAGGAATTAATTAATTCTTCATTAAGGAATTTTTTAAAAAACATCTCTGAAACGATGACTCTAGGAGGAACCATAGCTTGTCCAGTGCCTCTTAAAATGGCTCAGGTTGGGAAATCCTGGCCTAAGTACTTGGAAAGAAGATCAGATAACAGATAATAACAGATAACCAAAGTTGGAAGGGACCTTGTAGGTCATCTAGACCAACCCCCCACCCCCACCCAAGCAGGAGACCCTACACCATTTCTGAGAGATGGCAGCCCAGTCTTTCCTTGAAAGCCTCCAGAGATGAAGCTCCTACAACTTCTGAGGGCAACATCTATTCCATGGGTTGATTGTTCTCATCGTCAGAATATTTCTCATTGTTTCTAGGTTGAATCTCTCAGTTTCCATCCATGATTCCTTGTCTGGCCTTCAGGTGCTTTAGAAAATAGTCTGACCTTCTCCTCCTCTCTGGGGCAGCCCCTCAAATATTGGAAGGCTGCTATCCTGTCTCCCCTGGTCCTTCTCTTCACTAGACTAGCCATGTCCAGTTCCTGCAACCATTCATTGTACGTTTTAGCCTCCAGTCCCCTCATCATTACATATCTGATACTAACACAGTTGAGAAAGTCCAGAAATATTTCACAAGAAGAGTTCTGCACTCCTCTACTCATTGCAGAAGACCTTATGCCACCAGACTTTAAATTTTAGGCTTAGACAAACCTAGAACTACGCCGCTTTTGGTCCAATCTAGGTATAGTATACAAAATCATACATTGCAATGACTTACCTGTCAATGAATACTTCAGCTTCAACCATAACAACACAAGAGCAAACAATAGATACAAACTCAAGGTTAACTGCACCAAACTTGATTGCAGGAAATACGACTTCAGCAACAATGTCTGGAATCCTCTACCTGACTCTGTAGTTTCTTCCCCAAACCCCAAAAACTTTAACCTTAGACCGTCTATTATTGACCTCACCCCTTTCCTAAGAGGTCTGTAGGGGGCGTGCATAAGTGCACCAACGTGCCTCCCGTCCCTGTCCTATTGTTTGTTTTATTTTTCTTATCTGTATCCATGTATTCATACCTATTATCTTGTAAGCAATTGACAAATAAAAATAAAATGAAAAATAAAATGAAAAATAAAATAAAAAAATCATCCTGGTTGCTCTTCTCTGTACTCAACCTCTTTTTTACATTTCTTCTTTGTGGCAAACTCTAAGATTTTGGAAGACTGCTATCATGTCACCCCTATCCTTCTTTTCCTTAAACGAGACATGTCTTCTGTCCATCCATGCATTGCCCAGATGTCTGTCCTCCTTCCTTCCTTCCTTCCTTCCTTCCTTCCTTCCTTCCTTCCTTCCTTCCTTCCTTCCTTCCTTCCTTCCTTCCTTCCTTCCTTGTGCTTTGAAGAATAGCTTGACCCCCTCCTCCTCTCTCTGGGGCAGCCCCTCAAATATTGGAAGATGCTCTCCTGCCTCCCCTGGTCCTTCTCTTCCCTAGACCAGCCAGGCCCAGTTCCTGAAACCGTCCGTCGTATGTTTTAGCCTCCAATCATCCCCTCATCATCCTGGTTGCTCTTCTCTGCACTCTTTCCAGAGTCTCAAGGTCTTTTTTTATAGTGTGGTGACCCAAACTGGATGCAGGGCTCTAAGTGTGGCCTGACTAAGGCTTTATTTATAGAGTGGTATTAGGACCCAGGGGTGGGCTGTGATGCAGGAGGTTGACCAGACCACGCCCTCCACGCCTACACCTACCCACCCACCCACCCCTGGGCAGAGAACCCTTTGCTAAAAATTTTGAAGTCCACCCCTCTTAGCCCCTTACTTCATCTCGATTGCATCCCTCTGTTAATGCAGTTTAGGATTTGCATTGGGGGGTTTTTTTGGGCTGCAGCTGCACAGGGCTGGCTCCTATTTGTGTTGCAAGATTTGACCTGATCCGAGATTTCCTCATCCGAGCTGTCAGGGAGCCCATTCTCAGCGAAATCTTCCTCTGCCTGCTTTTGGGCTGTTCTCTGTGTGTGTGTGTGGGGGGGTGATATTTATGTGGTGCCTGGTTGTGTATGGCCTTTTAGTTGTGGATAGCGGTGTTGGTGGCTGGCGTGCTTTTGCCGTGAGCAAAACACCCAATGCTTCATTTCGGCGTGCATTTTTTTTTAAAACAAATTTTATTAATTTTGCAAAAAAACAATACACAATCCAGGCATAACAACTTGAAAAATCTTTTCTACAAAAAAAATAATAATAATAATTCAAGAAGAAAGCCAATAGAACATATAAAATAACTCCAAATTGTAATATCCATATTTACATTATCTATTTAACTTCATATCTTATCCAGACTTCTCCTTTTATCCAAATTATATTTCTTGCTTATTAAAATTTTATTGCCTTTCATAAACATACAAAACACAAAACATAAACAAAACTAAAACATCTTTTCTGAAGGCTGCCTGATCCCGGGTTGAAACTCTTCACACAGACACAAATTCAAACATCATATTCACTTTATATATCCTTCCATATCTTATTATCATTTTCTTTTCTTTTTTTATAAACCAATTTTATCAATTTTACAAAAACAGTGCACAAACAATCAAGGCATAACAGCTTATAAATTCTTTTCTAAAAAATAATAATAATAATAATTAAAGAAGAAAAACCAATAGAATATAATGATTCCAAATTATAATATCAATATTTACTTTATCTATTTAACTTCATATCTTATCCCAGCTTCTCCTTTTCATCCAAATTATTTCTTGTTAATTAAAATTTTATTGCTTTTTATTAATATACAAAAAACAAGAACAAAACCTTTATATATCCTTCCATATCTTATTACCATTTTCAATAACATTCTTTGTCTGTTCTATTTCCAACTATCCATTTATCTTTTTTCTTTTACTATACTTCTCCTATACACTAATTGCCTTTAACTCATTACCCTAACTTAAAAGTACTTCATATAATACTTAATTTATCTTGGGATTCTGTTTAGTAGATTCTAAAATTACACAGTAAATTTTATACTCTAAATACACATATAAAAACACAATCTTATATACCTTCCAGAATCCCCCTTTTATCCTTAATTAAATTCACCCATTGTCTCTGAATAAACTTTTTTTCTTTAGATCTTGCTTCCCACCATTGAGGCTTCTCCTCCCCCCCTTTCTCTCTTGCTTATTCTTCTCCTTGCCCTTTTTACCCCTTTCTCTCTCCTCCTCCCTTTTCTTACTCCCTTTCCTTTGCTTTCTAACCTTGCATCCACCTTTCCTCTCATTTTTCTCTTTTTTGGTTGTTTTTTCAAATCTTAAAATCCCCTTTTTCTTATCCTCTTTCTCCTCCTCCCCGGAAAAAAACCATTGTTCATCAAAGATGGCTTCTTGTTCCTCTTCTTCTTTGTCCCAGTCATTCTGCTGCGTAATCAATTTTTCATAAGTACCTAACGCCATTTCTAAAAATTGAAATAAAGTGCCCAAAGTATCTTTTCCATCTTGTTCTTCCTTTTTATATTTTTGATATTCAGTCTTTAGTTCATCCACAAGCGATGCCATCCTGAAAAGAGAAACTTTCCCCAAAACAACCACCCAAGTATTTTTAATAAAAAAAAATTCAAAAAAAGTTCCAAAAGTTTATATTTTTCTTCTTTCTTCTATTTCTTTTTCTGGGGTTACTGTTTAATCAAAGAGGTCCAATTACCTTGTATCTTTCTTTGAGATTCTTGGCAATCTCCTCCTTTTTCCACTTCTGCTCCAATTTTTTTCCTCTCCCTTCCCACTTGCAACATCAATTTTTAAATGATCAGAAATCCATACCTCTAATAAGGGTTTTCCAATTTCTTAAATTTTTAAGTCCAATATCCAAGAACTCTTTTGTCCCTTAACTTCAACTTTCAGAATAGTTCACCTTCAGTGCCCAAACAAATTTCAAATCTTCATCTGCTGTTTCCATGGGGTGGGAGAGTGAAGAAAAAAAAGTTCCCTTTAACAGCTTCTCCGCCGCTTTCGATCTTCTTAGGGATACAATGTATCCTGCAGCAATTCAGACAGCTCAGTTCCAGCGAATTTAAAAGATGTTGATTGACCCGGCTCAGCCAGCACTTTCACTTTTCTTGCTTCCTCCAGCACAATCTTACCCGGTTGCTGGCTTCTTCGTGGCGGCCATTGCTGACCGCCGCTCCACCACCTTGGGAAAAAGGGGTTTTTTCGGATGAGGAGGGAGTCTGCAACACCCCCAACTCCCTGTCCGGCTCCCCTCTCTCTTCGGCTGTCCCTACAGGGCAGCCATATCCCCCTGACCCATTTGGATCGGGGGTATCTCGGCGGCAAGCACAGCAGGAATTGCGAACGGTCGCGAATTCCTGCTGCCACCGAAGCCACGCGGAACCGGAAGTCATTTCTTTGTGCATATTTTTGAGGCAGGTAAGGACCCACCATGCCAGTTATTACAAATGCCTGGCAGGATCGTGAATCGAAAAGAGAAAGAAAAAAAAACAGGGAATGAAATAATGCTGGATTAAAAGCATGAATGTTTGGATCCAGAATCTCCCATCTTCGGACAAATGTAGCTGTTGTTAACTTTAATGCTATTTCTATCTATGCTTTTATGGCATTGTAAGTTGGTCAGAGGATAGGTGAGATGGGGAAGGGGAAGGGAAAAAGGAAAGGAAAGGAAAGGAAAGGAAAGGAAAGGAAAGGAAAGGAAAGGAAAGGAAAGGAAAGGAAGAGAGCAAGGGAGATGGAAGGAAGGAAGGGGGATAGGGGAGGAGGAAGGGAGCAGGAAAGGGAGGAAAGGAGGAAAGGAAGAAAGAAAAAAGAGAGAAAGAGAGGAGAGAGACAGAAAGAAAGCAAGAAAGAGAGAGAGAGAGAGAGACAGGAGGGAGATGGAGGGGGGAGGAGGAAGGAAGGAGGGAAGGCAGGAGGAAAGGAAGAAAGAAAAAGGGAGGGAGGGAGGAAGGAAGGAAGGAAGGAAGGAACTCTTCATTAAGGAATCTTTTTAAAAAATATCTCTGAAACAATGACACCAGAAGGAACCATAGATTGTCCAGTGCCTCTTAAAATTGCTCAGGTTGAGAAATCCTGGCCTAAGTACTTGGGGAGGAGACCAGATAACAAATAATAACAGATAATCAGAGTTGGAAAGGACCTTGGAAGTCATCTAGTCCAACCTTCTGCCCAAGCAGGAGACCCAACAGACCATTTCTGACAGATGGCAGTCTGGTCTCTTCTGGAAAGCCTCCAGGGATGAAGCTCCCACAACTTTTGAAGGCAACTTCTGTTCCATGGGTGGATTGTTCCCACTGTCAAGAAATTTCTTCTTATTTCCAGGTTGAATCTCTCCTTGGTCAGTTTCCATCCATTATTCCTTGTCTGGCCTTCGGGGGGCTTTGGAAAATAGCTTGACACCCCTACCTCCTCTCTGGGGCAGCCCCTCAAATATTGGAAGGCTGCCCTCCTGTCTCCCCTGGTCCTCTTATTCATTAAAATCAGATTAAAGTCAGATTAACAGAATTGGAAGGGACCTTGTAGATCATCTAGTCCAACCCACCTCCCTCAAATATTGGAAGGCTGCTCTCCTGTCTCCCCTGGTCCTTCTCTTCCCTAGACTAGCCAGGCCCAGTTCCTGCAACCGTTCTTCGTAGGTTTTAATCTCCAGACCCTGAGAAGGCCTCCACCCCTAAATAGCAGGTTACATTGACAAACCAAGCCAATGCCTCCAAAGAGGTCTAGAAGGCAAACCCTCTCATAATGGCTGGGAAGAAAACAGGATGGCATCTCCCACCCATGGTGGAGCCTGGAGCTGAAGGAACCATCATTGTTTTGGTCTTTCCAAGGCAAAAGGTAAGGGTGGAAGCACGGAAAGGCAGAAATTCAGTTCAATTATTCTTCTCTTATGAAGAAACCAGAAGGAGAAGAGAATGCTGTTGGCACCAGACGTTAAAAAAAAAAAAAATGGATTGCAGGAGGGAGGAAGATGAATCACAGAATAACAGAGTTGGAAGGGACCTCAGAGGTCTTCTAGTCCAATCCCCTGCTCAAGCAGGAAACCCTAGACTATTCCAGACAAATTCCAATCTCTCCTTAAAAGCTTCCAAGGATGGAACAGCCACAACTTCTGGTGGCAAGTAGTTCCACTAGTTAATTGTCCTCACTATTAGGAAGTTTCTCCTTAATTCCAGGTTGCTTCTCTCCTTGATGAGTTTCCATCTCCTTCCTTCCTTCCTTCCTTCCTTCCTTCCTTCCTTCCTTCCTTCCTTCCTTCCTTCCTTCCTTCCTTCCCTCCCTCTCTCCCTCCTTCCTTCCTTCCCTCCCTCCCTCCCTCCTTCCTTCCTTCCTTCCTTCCCTCCCTCCCTCCCTCCTTCCTTCCCTCCCTCCCTCCCTCCTTCCTTCCTTCCTTCCTTCCTTCCCTCCTTCCTTCCTTTCTTCCTTCTCCCCTCTTCCCTCCCTCCCTCCCTCCCTTACTTCCCTCCCCCTACCTTCCCTCTCTCCCTCCCTGAATCATGGGACTGCAAGGGACCCTGAAGGTCATCTAGTCCAGGGGCCGTCAACCTTTTGGACCTCAGGGACCACCAAATTCATCATTTTAAATCCTGCAGACCAGAGACCCCGGGGAAAATCCCCCAAAAAGTCTGCAGGAAAATCCTGTTTTCGTACCGATCAATCATTCTTTATTTGGGATTGCAGGATACCGTCTCCAGCTCTGTTCTCAGAAGGGCTCCACTCTGTGGCCAGAAATGAAATTAATTCTCTCCCTGATAAGTGGACAGGTTGTTGGCTATTTGCAATCAGAAGGGAGCTGGGAGGGATCTCGGAGGTCATCTAGCCCAGCGGTCACCAACCAGTAGGCCAGGGACCATTGGTGGGCCATGAGAAAATTTTGGTGGTCTGCAGAGAAATGTCCCCCCCAAAGCAGTTAATCCAGGCTATGCAGGAACACAAGGCTGAGCCATCCACATGGCCGGTGGGAACAAAAGGCTTGCGTCGCTTGCATTGCGAACAACATGAGGCAGTAAGGGGAAGAGGAAAGGGCAGAAGGGGGGAACTTGCCCCATGCGCCCCACGTGCCTGGCCTGGCCACCAGGATGCTTTTTTCCGCTTCTTTCTTCTTCTGCTTCTGGCTGCAGGCAAGGAAAGCAGCCAAAGTCTTTCTTTCTCTCCCCCAAACTCCTCCAGAAATGAGTCTTTGGGACCCTGCAAGGCCTCCTGCTCCAAGAGGCTCCTTTCTGGAGGAGTTTGGGGGAGCGAAAGAAAGACTTCTGCGGCTCCTGCTGTTTTCCTTGCATGAAGCTAAAAGTCTCTCTCTCTCTCTCCCCCTGAGAACGGAGCTGGAGACGGTATCCTGCGATCCCAGTTAAAGAACGATCGATTGGTAGGAAAACAGGGTGGGGGATTTTCCAGCAGACTTTTGGGGGGATTTTCCCAGGGTCTCTGCTCCGCGGGAGTTAAAATTACTAGATTGGGGGTCCCTGAGGTGCAAAAGGTTGGCGGCCCCTGATCTAGTCCAACCCCCTGCTCAACCAGGAGACCCTATAGGCTATTTCAGACAGTCTTTTCTTAAAAACCTCCAGTCAGTGATAACGCATTTACAACTTCTGGAAGCAAGTTGTTGCACTGATTAATTGTTCTTACTATCAGGAAATTTCTCCTTAATTCCAGGTTGCTTCTCTCCTTGGTTAGTTTCCATCCTCTTGTCCTGCCTTCAGGTGCTTTGGAGATTAAATTGACCCCCTTCTCTTTTTTGTGGCAGCTCCTGAGATATTGGAAGACTGCTATCATGTTCCCCCCTAGTCCTTCTCTTCTCTAGACTGGCCAATACCAATTCCTGCAACCATCCTTCATATGTTTTTGTCTCCCGGGCCTTTTAGTCCTCTTAGTTGCTCTTCTTTGCACTTTTTCCAAAGTCTCAGCATTTTTTTTCTAATGTGGTGACCAAAACTGGATGCAAGTATTCCAGATGTGGCCTTACTAAGGATTTTTATAAAGCGGTTTTTGAGGACATCATAAATCATATGTGTTGGAATTCAGCATTGGAATATATTTCTATGGAACAACTACAGTAGCATTTATCCAGTAGATGGCAGTGTTTACAGGCTTACAAATTTACAAGTTTGGATCTATGGTATATACTCTAGGTTCTTGTGTTCTATGTAGAGTTTCCTGTTTCCTGTTGGAGTTGAGCAGTTGAGCAGTAAAGCACATGGTGACTGTGTTTGTGGTGCTATATATAAATGGAATTTCTAACAATAGGTTGCAGTGCTGCTGTAACTTCGAGTGATCATGAAATGAATGGTTGAAGACTACCTGTATGTGGTTGTTAAGGGTCACCAGGTTATTGATTTATAATTAATTTTATTTATTTAATTCATAATTGATTTATAAATAATAATTTATTCAAACCTACCCTCAAAATGATGCTATGGGGCACTGCCACCAGAACAACTAGAGACAAGGACAGTTTGTTCCCCCATGCCATCACTCTGCTAAACAACTAATTCCCACAACACTGCCAAACTCTTTAGTAAGACTGTATTATAGACTGTACTATATTATTATATAGAGCCTTGGTGGCGCAGTGGTTAGAGGGCAGTACTGCAAGCTACTCCCATTGCAATTTGGCAGACCAAATCCCACCAGGCTCAAGGTTGACTCAGCTTTCCATCCTTCCGAGGTGGGTAAAAGGAGGACCCAAATTGTTGGGGGCAAGAGGCTGACTCTGTAAACCACTCAGAGAGGGCTGGAAAGCACTGTAAAGTGGTATATAAGTCTAAGTGCTATTGCTATTAATATTCTTCTTCTCATCTTTCCTATTACCTATTCCATTTTCTACTTACAACTATAACTTTGTTGCTTGTATCTTTACAATTTATATTGTTTTATTTCATTTCCTGGAATGATTTATGTTGATTATATCACTGTGTTGTATCTTATGATTTATGATGAATGTATTTTTATGATGACTATGATCATGATTTATCACTTACAGCTTTTATGTACACTGAGAGCTTATGAACCAAAGATAAATTCCTTGTGTGTCCAAGCATACTTGGCCAATAAGATAATTCTATTCTATTCTATTCTATTCTATTCTATTCTATATTATACTATTCCATTCCATTCATTTCTATTCTATTCTATTCTGTAGTCTATTCTGTAGTTTATTCTGTATTCTATTCTATTCCTATTTCATTCTATTCTATTCTATTCTATCCTTTCCTTTTCTATTCTATTTATTATATTCTATTCTTTTCTGTTTATTTAGAAGGTTTATGTAATTATTTTTCAATTATTCAATCAATACCTTTGCTCTCCATACCATCACCTCCTTTGAAATCTAAAATTAGGATCTAGAAATCTATCGATTAAAAATCTATAATTTTTTAAAAGTATCTTTATCTGAAAATGGATCAAAACCAGTCGAATATCTAGCTAAACCTGTTTTAAGGCCTACTTTTTTCTACAACTATGGTAGATTAACATGAAATGTCAGTTAAATTCCTTTTCCCCCACTATATTACATTTCCTCAGCATCCATTCTTGCAATGGCCTATAACAGGAGTCTTCAAACTTGACAGCTTGAAGATTTGCGGACTTCAACTCCCAGAATTCCTCCTCCAGTCCTGTTAGCTCAGGAATTCTGGGAGTTGAAGTCCACAAGTCTTAAAGTTGCTAAGTTTGAAGACCTTTGGCTATAAGAACAATGCTGTTACAAATCTGGGACTGGAACAGCTAGTAACCAACAACACTAGACTAAACAACTGCCTCAATCTCATCTTCTGCAATAGTTTGAATTTAATTTATGGAATACAAACTAAAGAACCCTTTTCCAGCAGTGACCACAATATAATTGACTTTTGTCTCAACATACACCCACACAAAAATAATCACAATGATGTAATCCCCAATTATAACTTCAAAAAAGGCAACTATGATCTTATAGACAACAATCTCTCATCCCTTGATTGGCAATCTCTATTCACTGGATGCAATACTGTTGAAGACCATTACAATGTATTTTTACTTGAAGTCAAAAGAGTCATCAAACTATATGTACCAACAACAACTCCCAAAACAAAACAAAAAACAGATTACCTATAACAATAAGGAAACTTCAATCCAAAAAGAGATCACTCTGGTCGAAAAACAAATCCAGTCACGTTGCCAATTTCAAAAGCCTATACAAAAATTTATGCCAGCAGATAAAGACAGAATGCACCAATTATCACATTAAACAAGAGGAAAACCTTCTATGCACCAACTCTACCCAGGCTTTTTACAATTTTGTAAACAACAAACTAAAAGACTGAAGGTCCATCCCACCCCTGAAAGGACCTAATGGTAAAGACTGCAACGACAACACCATTAAAGCCAACCTCTTTAACACATTCCTTGGCTCAGTATTTGTAAACAGCAATGGATCATGCCCAGTATTTCCTAGTCGAACCACAGATAACTAATGATCTAGTACCTATCGATTTTACAGAAGACATCATTGAAAAAGCACTATGCAATCTAAAACCATCTCTATCTATTGGACCGGATGGAATATGTGCCTACTTCTTAAAAAAGCTATCCACTGCCATAGCTGAACCTCTAAGCATAATCTTTGAAAAATCTTTCAGGACCAGCTCCTTGCCTAACCTATGGTCATAAGCCATGGTCATCCCCATCTTCAAAAAGGGAGACCCCAGCCTAGTTGAAAATTACAGACCAATCTCTTTATGCTGTGTCACCTGTGAAGTCATGGAATCAATTATTAACCAATCTATCATCTTCCACTTAGAGACAACCTACTCTCTAATAAACAATTTGGTTTCAAGAAAAATCTATCCTGTAATCTGCAACTCTTACACTGCAAAAACATATGGACTACACAACTCGATCAGGGCAAAGCAATAGATGCAATCTACATAGACTTCTGTAAAGCCTTTGATTCAGTGGTACACAACAAACTACTCCTAAAACTAAAATCTTATGGTATCTCTGGACACCTGCATAACTGGATAGAAGCATTCCTGTCAAACAGACAACAAATGGTCAAAATTGGGAGCATCCTATCAAATTCTGTACCTGTCAATAGTGGTGTCCCCCAAGGCAGTGTTCTAGGACCAACTCTCTTCATACTCTTCATAAATGACCACTGTGATCATATTAAGAGAAACTGCGTTCTCTTTGCTGATGATGTAAAGCTCTTCAATACCACAGACAATACTGCTACCCTTCAAAAAGATCCTGACTATGTATCAGAATGGTCAAACAAATGGCTACTTCAAATCTCAACAAATAAATGCTCTGTCCTACATATTGGAAAAAAAATCAGAAAATAAAATACAGGCTGAATAGTCAAGATCTTGTTGATGATCCAAACTCTGTCAAGGACCTTGGAATACTCATCTCTAATGACCTAAGTGCTAGAGCCCACTGTAACTACATAGCCAAAAAGGCATTAAGAGTTGTTAAATCCTATGTAGCTTTTTCTCTGGTAATATCACACTACTAACTAGAGCATACAAAACATTTACTAGACCAATACTCGAATACAGCTCATCAGTCTGGAACCCACATTATGTATCTGATATTAGCACAGTTGAGAAAGTCCAGAAATATTTCACAAGAAGAGTTCTCCACTCCTCTACTCGTTGTAGAATACCTTATGCCACCAGACTCGAAATTCTAGACCTAGAAAACCTAGAACTATGCCACCTTTGGTCCGATCTAAGCATAGTATATAAAATCATACATTGCAATGTCCTACCTTTCAACGAATACTTCAGCCTCAACCATAACAATACAAGAGCACACAATAGATACAAACTCAAGATTAACCGCACCAAACTTGATTGCAGGAAATATGACTTCAGCCACAGAACGGTCAATGTCTGGAATCCTCGACCTGACTCTGTGGTTTCTTCCCCAAACCCCAAAAACTTTAACCTTAGACTGTCTACTATAGACCTCACCCCTTTCCTAAGAGGTCTGTAGGGAGCGTACATAAACATACCAATTGTGCCTACCGTCCCTGTCCTATTGTTTCTTTTATTTTTCTTATATGTACCCATTTCACGTATTCATAACTATGTATATACTTATACCTATTATCTTGTAAGCAATTGACAAATCAAATAAATAAATAAAAAATCAATAAAGAACATATATTTAAGACATTAAATGTAAAAGCTGACACTTCGATGGTTCAATGTGCCTACCATCCCTGTCCTCTTGTTTCGTTTTTTTCTTATATGTATCCATTTCATGCATTCATAACCATGTTTACAGTTATATCTGTTATCTAAAATTGCTTGACAAAATAAAATAAATAAAAAAGTAAAAATCAAAGCCATGACAATGGGGTGGCAATTTTTCCTTCATTGTTTCTACGGAATTGAAAACAATATTTCATTCCATTTGGCCTCTAGAGGGCAGCCTTGGCCAACCAATCGTACAAAAGCAGTCTTAAAAACAATATTTCTCATCCTCCCCTAAGATCTGTGGACTTCAACTCCCAGAATTCCCCCCAGCCAGCACATTCTGGAAGTTGCTGAGATGAAAAAAAAAAAACAAAACAAAACCCACCCTTAATTGTAGGTAGGACCTAGACAGGAGTAATGGTGGCTGGGGAATGCTGGGAGTTGAAGTCCACCCGTCTACAAGTTGCCAAGTGCTTCAAACTTCTGGCAAGCATCTCGCCACAAGTAACTTCAAAGAGAAAGGGATGTGTAAACTGCCCTTCCTTTCTCTTCCTACTTTCAAATAGTTTATCTCGACTGTCCTCCTCGTCCTGGTTGACCCGAAACTAGGATGCAGAACCTCAGAAAGAAGAGAAGATCAAAGAACACGATGGTGAGACAACAAGGAAGGAGGGAGGGAGGGAGGGAGGGAGGGAAGGAGGAGGGAGGGAGGGAAGGAAGGAAGGAGGGAAGGAAGGAAGGAAGGAAGGAGGGAGGGAGGGAAGGGAGGGGAGGGAGGGAGGGAGGGAAGGAGGGAAGGAAGGAAGGGAGGGAGGGAAGGAAGGAAGGAAGGGAGGGAGGGAGGGAGGGAGGGAGGGAAGGAAGGAAGGAAGGAGGGAAGGAAGGAAGGAAGGAAGGAAGGAAGGAAGGAAGGAAGGAAGGAAGGAAAGAAGGGAGGGAGGGAGGGAGGGAGGGAAGGAAGGGAGGGAGGGAGGGAGGGAAGGAAGGAAGGAAGGAAGGAAGGAAGGGAGGGAGGGAGGGAGGGAGGGAGGGAGGGAGGGAAGGAAGGAAGGAGGGAGGGAGGGAGAGGAGGGAGGGGAGGAAGGAGGGAAGGAAGGAAGGAAGGGAAGGGAAGGAAGGAAGGGAAGGAAGGAAGGAAGAAAGCAGGAGGAAGAGGAGACAATTCTCCGTGCTCATTGGCCTTGGATGTTTTCTTGCAGATGTTTTATGATCCAAGCGTGTAGCTCCATCAGTACTAGAAGGAAAAGGGGAATGTGAAGAAGATGAGGAGGAGGAAGAGGAAGACGACCATGCAAACCTTGCAGATGTCTTATGACCCAACTATGTCATACCATCAATGCTAGAAGGAAGAGGGGAATGGGAAGAGGAGGAGGAAGAGGAAGACGACTATGCAATCCTGGGTGCTCACTCATCTTGGTTGTTTACTTGCAGACATTTTATGACCCAACTATGTGACACCATCAGTGTCAGAAGGGAGAGGAGCATGTGGAAAGGAGGAGGAGCAGGGGGGGGAGGGGGAGGAATACTCCCTCAGATCCAGGGGTTGTGTTTTTGACGTACAGAGGACACACAGACCTCCATGCAACTGGCAAGGCAACTCCTCCAACGGCTGTGAGAGCAGCGAGGCTGAAAAAAAAACAACCAATGGAATTTTGTTGGCTGCCCTCACACCGCGTCTTCCAGATGTGTTCCAACCACAGAGCCCAGCATGCCCAGCCAGACAGACTGAAGGCCTCCCCATCTGGAAGCCACAAAGCTGGAGACAAGCGGAGTTCGTGCGCACACACACACACACACACACGCACGCACGCGCCTGGTTCTCTGCAGGAGAAAAGATAGCACTGCTGTCAGCGCATACTTGGGAGATTGCACAAAAGTTGGCCAAGAGAATGGAAAGGCTTGTGTTCGGCAATGTTCTTGCAGAGCGCCTTTTAAGAGGGGCGAGCCCTGGAGGAGAGGGCCCCACTCCAAGCTCCAGATGTTCACCGATTAACAGAGTTGGAAGGGATCTTGGAGGTCATCTAGTCCAAACCCCCCACCCACCCAAGCAGGAAACCCTACACGCCATTTCTGACCAATGGAAGCCCAGTAGCTTCCTCAAAGCCTCCAGCGAGGAAGCTCCCAGAGCAACTTCTGTTCTATTGAATATAGAAGAATAGAGTTGGAAGAAACCTTGGAGGTCATCTAGTCCAACCGCCCCCCCCCCCACACCCGCCCAAGTAGGAAACCCCACATCACTTCTGACCAAGGGCAGTCCAGTCTCTTCTTGAAAGCCTCCAGGGAGGAAGCTTCCAAAACTTCCGAGGGCAACTTCTGTTCCACTGAATGTAGAATAATAGAGTTGGAAGGGACCTTGGAGGTCATCTAGTCCAACCCCCTGCCCAAGCGGGAGACCCTCCACCATTTCTGACAGATGGCAGGCTTTTCTTGAAAGCCTCCAGGGATGAAGCTCCCAAAACTTCTGAGGGCAACTTCTGTTCCATGGGTGGATTGTTCTCCCTATCAGAAAGTTTCTCCTTATTTCCAGGTTGAATCTCTCCTGGGTCAGTTTCCATCCTTGTCTGGCCTTCAGGCGCTTTGGAAAATAGCTTGACCCCCTTCTCCAGACCCCTTTGAACCCTGAGCCTTATCCTCTGGTGGTCTACCGATGAGCTCAGCATCTTTTCTGCCCTCTTGTTGAAGTCGCTTACGAACACGTGGAAGAGTACCAGGGACAGGACATAGAACAAAGAATGATAGGGTTGAAAAGGGACATTGGAGGTCTTCTATTCCAGCCCCCTTCTCCAAGCAGGAGACCCTAAATACCAGGGGCCTTCAAACTTGGTAGCTTTGTGGACTTCAACTCCCACAATTCCTCCTCCAGTCGTGTTAGCTCGGGAATCTTGGGAGTTGGAAGTCCACAAGTCTTAAAAGTTTGAAGATCTTTGCTACGGTATATACCATCCAAGGCAAATGGTTGTCCAATCTCTTCTTGAGAACCTCGAGTGATGGAGCACCCACCACTTCTAGAACAAGGATCTTCAAACTTGGCAAGTTTAAGACTTGTGGACTTCCAACTCCTAGAATTCCTGAGCTAACGTGACTGGAGGAGGAATTCTGGGAGTTGAAGTCCACAAGTCTTCAAGCTGTCAAGTTTGAAGACCCCTGTTCTAGAGGCAAGCTGTTCCACTGGTTAATTGTTCTCACTGTCAGGAAATTCCGAAATTCCTCCTTAGTCAGAGGTTGAATCTGTCTCTGACTTAACTCCTAAAATTCCCCAGCCAGCATGCTTTAAGATGGCTGAATGTAAGAATCCTGGGGATAGAAGGAACCTCAGAGGTCTTCTAGTCCAACCCACTGCTCAAGCAGGAGACTTTATCCTGCTTGACAAATGGCTGTCTAATCTCTTCTTAAAAACCTCCAGTGATGGAGTACCCATAACTTCTAGTGGCGAGCTGTTCCACTGGTTAATCGTTCTAGCTGTCAAGAAATTTCTCCTTAATTCCAGGTTGCTTCTCTCTCCTTGGTTAGTTTGCATCTGTTGCTTCTTGTCCAGGAGCTTTGGAGAATAGCTTCCCTACACCTCTTCTTTGTGGCACCCCTCAAATACTGGAAGGCTGCTATCATGTCATCCTTAGTCCTTCTTTTCTCTAGACTAGCCAGGCCCAGTTCCTGCAACCGTTCCTCGTGTATTTTAATACCAAGAAATAGAAACACTTCCAAGGTTAGGATTAGAATTAGAATTAGAATTAGAATTAGAATTAGAATTAGAATTAGAATTAGAATTAGAATTAGAATTAGAATTAGAATTAGAATTAGAATTAGAATTAGAATTAGAATTAGAATTAGAATTAGAATTAGAATTAATAGAAAACAGAATGGAATGGAAGGGAGTAGAGTGGAATAGAAGGGAACAACAGAACAGAGAAGAAAACAGAACAAAATAGAATATAGAAAAGGAATAGAATAGAATAGAATAGAATAGAATAGAATAGAATAGAATAGAATAGAATAGAACATACTGTAGAAGAGAACAGAATAGAATACAGAAAAGGAATAGAATAGAATAGAACAGAACATTGAAGAGAAAAGAACAGACAGAATAGAACAGAACAGAACAGAATATACTGTGGAAGAGAACAGAATAGAATACAGAAAAGGAATAGAATAGAATAGAATAGAACAGAACAGAACATAGAAGAGAAGAGAAAAGAACAGAACAGAACAGAACATAGAAGAGAAAAGAAGAGAATAGAACAGAACAGAATATACTGTGGAAGAGAACAGAATAGAATACAGAAAAGGAATAGAATAGAATAGAACAGAACATAGAAGAGAAAAGAGCAGACAGAATAGAACAGAACAGAACAGAATATACTGTGGAAGAGAACAGAATAGAATATAGAAAAGGAATAGAATAGAATAGAACAGAACAGAACATAGAAGAGAACAGGAGAGAACAGGAATAGGAAATATGGAATAGAATGGAATGGAACTAATAGGAGAGAAGAGAAGAGAATAGGGATAGGAATAGGAATAGGGTTGGAAGGGACCTTGGAGGTCTTCTAGTCCAACCCCCTCCTCAGGCAGAAAACCCTCTACCATTTCAGAAAAATGGTTGTCCAATCTCTTCTTGAAAGACCCCATCCTAAGGCATCTTCCCAATTAAAAAAAAAAACATATCAAGGCAGGTTTAATTCAAATTTAAATTTAGCAGGCCATGCAAAGTCATCGGCTGCTTATAGTTTTTTGTACTTAAATTTGGTTGTGTAAATAAAACCAGTCTCTCTTTTTCTGCCAAGATCTGACGTTGCCTTCAAACCAACCACAAAATAAATCCTAAAACTTAGCCAGACAGGTTCCCTGTGAAATCGAATTGTAAGTGAGACCAAATGTTGTTGAACGGTTAGGAGTTTCAGGGCCGGGCTGACCCAAGGCCTTGTTTTCGTGGGCAAAGAGAAAGTCCTCGAAGAATTGATGTTCTTCCTGTAATACAAGGAGTCCTCGACTTACAACAGTTCATTTAGTGACCTTTCAAAGTCACACCACCACTGGAAAAAATGCCTTATGACAGCTTTTCACACTTACGACCATTGCAAAAATTCCGGCTTAAACAGAATACACTCTCACAATCATTTCTTCCACCCGTGTCTGGATCAGTCTCCAATACTTGTTTGCAGCATTGCAGGTCCACCACATGTGAAAATATGTGCCTGATACATCTTTGCACTTCCAACAATTTGGAGATAAGACATTTTGAACATTTTGGAAAAATAGCTTTTAAGTTCACCCACACGGTCCCTGGTTTTTCCCCTCAGCTGGAGGGTTCAAGACAATGCCAATTCGTTTTGAATCCGGATAAGGATAATCTATGAAACTATTTAAGACAGGGGGGTCTCCAACCTAGGCAAGTATAAACCCTGTGGACTCCAACTCCCAGAATTCCCCAGCCAGCCGTATCTGTTTCTTTTTTCTCTTATCCCCCAAAGAGGAGAGATTGCAGAGGAAGGGATTACAAAAGAGTAAGCTTTGCTGGCTGAGGGATTCTGGGAGTTGAAGTCCACAAGCTTTGCTGGCTGAGGGATTCTGGGAGTCGAAGTCCACAAGCTTTGCCGGCTGAGGAATTCTGGGAGTTGAAGTCCCCAAGCTTTGCCGGCTGAGGGATTCTGGGAGTCGAAGTCCGCAAGCTTTGCCGGCTGAGGGATTCTGCGAGTTGAAGTCCACAAGCTTTGCCGGCTGAGGGATTCTAGGAGTCGAAGTCCACAAGCTTTGCCAGCTGAGGGATTCTGGGAGTTGAAGTCCACAAGCTTTGCCGGCTGAGGGATTCTGGGAGTTGAAGTCCACAAGCTTTGCCGGCTGAGGGATTCTGCAAGTCGAAGTCCACAAGCTTTGCCAGCTGAGGGATTCTGGGAGTTGAAGTCCACAAGCTTTGCCGGCTGAGGGATTCTGGGAGTTGAAGTCCGCAAGCTTTGCCGGCTGAGGGATTCTGGGAGTCGAAGTCTGCAAGCTTTGCTGGCTGAGGGATTCTGGGAGTCGAAGTCCACAAGCTTTGCCGGCTGAGGGATTCCGGGAGTTGAAGGCCACACGTTTTGCTGGCTGAGGGATTCTGGGAGTCGAAGTCCACAAGCTTTGCCAGCTGAGGGATTCCGGGAGTTGAAGGCCACAAGTTTTGCTGGCTGAGGGATTCTGGGAGTTGAAGGCCACAAGCTTTGCTGGCTGAGGGATTCTGGGAGTTGAAGTCCACAAGCTTTGCTGGCTGAGGGATTCCGGGAGTTGAAGGCCACAAGTTTTGCTGGCTGAGGGATTCTGGGAGTCGAAGGCCACAAGCTTTGCTGGCTGAGGGATTCTGGGAGTCGAAGTCCACAAGCTTTGCCGGCTGAGGGATTCTGCGAGTCGAAGTCCACAAGCTTTGCCAGCTGAGGGATTCTGGGAGTTGAAGTCCACAAGCTTTGCCGGCTGAGGGATTCTGGGAGTTGAAGTCCGCAAGCTTTGCCGGCTGAGGGATTCTGGGAGTCGAAGTCAGCAAGCTTTGCTGGCTGAGGGATTCTGGGAGTCGAAGTCCACAAGCTTTGCCGGCTGAGGGATTCCGGGAGTTGAAGGCCACACGTTTTGCTGGCTGAGGGATTCTGGGAGTCGAAGTCCACAAGCTTTGCTGGCTGAGGGATTCCGGGAGTTGAAGGCCACAAGTTTTGCTGGCTGAGGGATTCTGGGAGTTGAAGTCCACAAGCTTTGCTGGCTGAGGGATTCTGGGAGTTGAAGTCCACAAGCTTTGCTGGCTGAGGGATTCTGGGAGTTGAAATCCACAAGCTTTGCTGGCTGAGGGATTCTGGGAGTTGAAGTCCACAAGCTTTGCTGGCTGAGGGATTCTGGGAGTTGAAGTCCACAAGCTTTGCTGGCTGAGGGATTCCGGGAGTTGAAGTCCACAAGCTTTGCTGGCTGAGGGATTCTGGGAGTCGAAGTCCACAAGCTTTGCTGGCTGAGGGATTCTGGGAGTCGAAGTCCACAAGCTTTGCTGGCTGAGGGATTCCGGGAGTTGAAGGCCACAAGTTTTGCTGGCTGAGGGATTCTGGGAGTTGAAGGCCACAAGCTTTGCTGGCTGAGGGATTCTGGGAGTCGAAGTCCACAAGCTTTGCCGGCTGAGGGATTCTGCGAGTCGAAGTCCACAAGCTTTGCCAGCTGAGGGATTCTGGGAGTTGAAGTCCACAAGCTTTGCCGGCTGAGGGATTCTGGGAGTTGAAGTCCGCAAGCTTTGCCGGCTGAGGGATTCTGGGAGTCGAAGTCTGCAAGCTTTGCTGGCTGAGGGATTCTGGGAGTCGAAGTCCACAAGCTTTGCCGGCTGAGGGATTCCGGGAGTTGAAGGCCACACGTTTTGCTGGCTGAGGGATTCTGGGAGTCGAAGTCCACAAGCTTTGCTGGCTGAGGGATTCCGGGAGTTGAAGGCCACAAGTTTTGCTGGCTGAGGGATTCTGGGAGTTGAAGTCCACAAGCTTTGCTGGCTGAGGGATTCTGGGAGTTGAAGTCCACAAGCTTTGCTGGCTGAGGGATTCTGGGAGTTGAAGTCCACAAGCTTTGCTGGCTGAGGGATTCTGGGAGTTGAAGTCCACAAGCTTTGCTGGCTGAGGGATTCTGGGAGTCGAAGTCCACAAGCTTTGCTGGCTGAGGGATTCTGGGAGTTGAAGTCCACAAGCTTTGCTGGCTGAGGGATTCCGGGAGTTGAAGGCCACAAGTTTTGCTGGCTGAGGGATTCCGGGAGTTGAAGGCCACAAGTTTTGCTGGCTGAGGGATTCTGGGAGTTGAAGTCCACAAGCTTTGCTGGCTGAGGGATTCTGGGAGTTGAAATCCACAAGCTTTGCTGACTGAGGGATCCTGGGAGTTGAAGGCCACAAGTTTTGCCGGCTGAGGGATTCTGGGAGTCGAAGTCCACAAGCTTTGCTGGCTGAGGGATTCTGGGAGTTGAAGTCCACAAGCTTTGCCGGCTGAGGGATTTTGGGAGTTGAAGTCCACAAGCTTTGCTGGCTGAGGGATTCTGGGAGTTGAAGTCCGCAAGCTTTGCTGCCTGCGGGATTCTGGGAGTTGAAGTCCACAAGCTTTGCTGGCTGAGGGATTCTGGGAGTTGAAGTCCACAAGTTTTGCCGGCTGAGGGATTCTGGGAGTCGAAGTCCACAAGCTTTGCTGGCTGAGGGATTCTGGGAGTTGAAGTCCACAAGCTTTGCTGACTGAGGGATCCTGGGAGTTGAAGGCCACAAGTTTTGCCGGCTGAGGGATTCTGGGAGTCGAAGTCCACAAGCTTTGCTGGCTGAGGGATTCTGGGAGTTGAAGTCCACAAGCTTTGCCGGCTGAGGGATTCTGGGAGTTGAAGTCCACAAGCTTTGCCGGCTGAGGGATTCTGGGAGTTGAAGTCCGCAAGCTTTGCTGCCTGCGGGATTCTGGGAGTTGAAGTCCACAAGCTTTGCCGGCTGAGGGATTCTGGGAGTTGAAGTCCGCAAGCTTTGCTGCCTGCGGGATTCTGGGAGTTGAAGTCCACAAGCTTTGCTGACTGAGGGATCCTGGGAGTTGAAGGCCACAAGTTTTGCCGGCTGAGGGATTCTGGGAGTTGAAGTCCACAAGCTTTGCTGACTGAGGGATCCTGGGAGTTGAAGGCCACAAGTTTTGCTGGCTGAGGGATTCTGGGAGTTGAAGTCCACAAGCTTTGCCGGCTGAGGGATTCTAGGAGTCGAAGTCCACAAGCTTTGCCAGCTGAGGGATTCTGGGAGTTGAAGTCCTCAAATCTTAAAAGTGGCCAAGGCTGGAGGTCCCTGATTTAAGAGATACTGCGTCTCCTAATTGGAAACTACCAACAGTCAAAAGTTCAGGCACGGAGAGGAAGAATGTGCCAGGAAAAGACAGCAACACAGCAGGGAAACTCGATGAAAAGGGTGGATTCCATTCAGAAAGAAAGGAAAGGGGAGAGGATAGGTTGGAGGAAGGAGAGGGAGGGAGAGGGAGGAAAGAGGAGGGAGAGAAGGAAGGAAGGAGAGAGGAAAGGAGAAGAAAAGAGAGAAGGGGAGGGGAAGGGGAAAAGGAGGGAAAGTTAAAGGGAAAGGGAGGGAGGAGAGGAGAGGGAAGGGAGGAAGGAAGGAAGGGGAGAGGAAAGAGAGGAGGGGAGGGAAAGGGAAAAAGGAGGGAGTTGGAAAGGGAGGGGGAAAAAAGGAGGGAAGGAAGGGGAGAAAAAAGGAGAAAAAAGGAGGGGAGGAAAGGGAAAGGGAAAAAGGAGGGAGGGAAGGAGGAGGGAAGGAAGGAAGAAGAGGAAGGAAAAGAGGAAGAGGAGACATAAGAGGAGTATTGAAGACATCTAGACCCTTTTCATACTCCACCCTGGTGTCTTTCCTGAGTAGCTGTGTTGAAAGGCTGGAAAATGCCTTTCTTCTGAGGGTTCGATTTTCCTGCTGGGAGAACTCCAGTGCAAGGATACAGGCAACTGCTTGGAAGCTGGTTCTTTTTATTTTTCAGGAAGGCGAGAGATAGCAAGAAGTCTGCGTTCCTGGGGCTAGCTGGCTTTGTATGATAAGCCCCCTGATTTATATACCTTTTTCTCATTTTGTGTGTGTGTGTGCGTGTGTGTGCTTGTGTTTGTATTTCTTCATGTTTTAAATCCTCTCAGGGGTTGTCTTCATTTCTGCCGGAGGGTAAACTCCGTGGGGTGCAGAAGGCAAACTTTGCAGGGTGGTTTGATTGGATTATCAGTTTCATCCTAATGTTTTCTTATATTTGTTTTGTGGCAATCTCCTGTCTGTCTCCTTTGCAATATATTTTGTGCCTTCTGTCTGTTTGTTTAGCTGATTTGGCATGTCTTGTGTTTGTAAGGGCTTTCTTTTCTTGTTTCCTTAGTTTTCTTAATTACTTGGCTTTTGTCTAGGGGGCTTCTTTCAATACCTTTTATTAAATCTCTTTTCCTATGCAAGTTTGTTTTATGGCTGGCTTGATGTTCCCTTTGGGCTTTTCCTGCTTGGGTGTCACTACTGTCCTCATGAAGTTCCCTTTCCACAATCCTTCATATATATATATATCTTCTGTCTGTTGATATTAGAATAAGATATAAGATATTAGAAGCAGAACACAGCAAACTCCAAGACCAATAAACACAGACCAAGACTCTCAACCAATCAGGAGGAAGAAAAAACCATTCTGACACAGCAATAGGCTGCCCCAAATTTAAATCTGAAACCACTGTAAAAGTCTGACTCAAGACAAACACCATACAGAAGCCTGATGATGGCAGATGAGATTCTGCCGAAACGTTGCTACAACTTTAAAAGCACCACTACTAT
This sequence comes from Hydrophis major, assembly GCA_033807585.1. Lineage (NCBI taxonomy): Eukaryota > Metazoa > Chordata > Lepidosauria > Squamata > Elapidae > Hydrophis > Hydrophis major. The sequence continues at coordinate 902,047 of CM066331.1, forward strand.
GACGTGGGAAAATACCCGAACAAAGCTAAATGCCAGATATATATATATATATTTAGAGGGTGGTCTCTGATTGAATGTCTGGGTATACTTGGTATTGTGATCAATCTGGATCATTATCATGGCTGCCTGTCTCCCCTTTAATTTTCTCTTCTGAGAGGGAATACAGGCCTTTAGGCAGCTAAGGCAGGGTGGTATGCATTGACAGAGGCAACACATGAGGGCTCCAAAGACACAAATGGTGACTGTGGTTGTTATAAGGATTTTGAGCCAATGGAAATCTGGTATCCATGAGAAGAGCCATGAAAAGTCCAGGAATGATTGCTCCTGACCAATATTCTGAGCTAGCTCTTTCAGGTGGTGGATGTCCCTCCCTATATGAGTTCTGAGGTTTCATCCAGATTGAAGCAACACATCCCTTGGAATGTTTCGCAGCCATAGTTATGCTTCAAGAGAAAGGAAGTCTATTGCTGCCCTATTCTCCAAGGTGGCTTCTCTGACCTCCCTCAGTTCTCTGTTAAGGGCATCCAGGGCATATGGGAGGTCGAATTCAAGCTTTTTTGCCAGGGTACATGCTAGTCTATTCAAATTTTTAGAATTTCGCACTGCCAATCCAGGTACCCCTACCAGGGATATTGCCAATGAGATGTATTCTGTTTTTGTGGGAAGGGAGACTTTGGAATCACAGTCTGAGTCTAGGAAGGCTCTCCTGTGTCGGCTCTGTAAGGATGGCATAAGCCTGGTTAACCTTCCCAAGGTGCAGGGGCCATTTGCGGCATTTGCAGGAAGGTATGAGTAGGCTTTTAAGCCACAAAGGAAAAACCATCCTGGTGGGAGCTTCAGGTAACTATATGAAAATGGTCTCTGCATAGATACATTTTAGTTCTTTGTTGCTATGATTTCCCTCCTGCTAAGCAAAAGTTAGTGGTATTGAGTATTTCCCTTGCTAAATATTCCCATACGTTTCCTTTCTCTGGGATAAGCTTTGGTTCCAGGAACGCAGTTGCTTGTGTTACAAATGTTACAATTCTTACAGATAATAATACATAGGATATATTGCATTTCATGTTCCCCATTGCTAGATTCCTTTTCTTCCCCTCCTCCCCCCCCCCGTCTCTTTTTTTAATAGCAATGTAAAAAAAATGTAAAAGGTCAAGTATCAAAAAATTATGAGAAAGGTATGGTTAAAGTCCTTTTTGTTAAAAAAAAGATGAAAAAAGGTTTAAAAAAAGAAAAAATGGAGAAGATGAGAGAAAAAATTTTAAAAAAAATAATTTATAACTCAGCACCTGGGAGTCCAGTTTTGTGTCATGCAACGTTTGCACTTGGTTCCTCACAGTGGTGTGGTTCAACGGTGTTGAAGAATGCGGCAAGCGTCCATTGATCTGTGTCCCGATCTTTCTTGAGTTTGATGGGTGGGATTGATTGTGGTGGAGTTTGGCTATGGTCTATGACTGCTGGCTTTGCATGTGTCCAATGTAGCCAAGAGTCTCGTTCTGCAACCTTTATGGCGGTGTGTGTAGTCAGTAAAACTTGGTAGGGTCCTTTCCACCTGGGTTGTAGAGGGGAGGTCTGGTGAAGAGTGTTCTGTATTGTACATTAGCATTCTTGTAAACACCGCAACCTGATTGGCCAGGGCTCGTGGCAATCGGATTGGCCGAGCGAGCCGCACTAACTGGCCTGCTGCGAATCCCCGCAATTGGTGGAACCCAATCGCGGGAGATTCAAAGCGGTGTCATTGGCGCAGCCAGCTCCATATAAGCCGCCACCGATCCCCTGGAACCAAGTTGATCTCGGGACTAATAAAGAGCTGAAATAGTCACTGACTTTGTGCCTTCCTTCCGACCGGCTATATGACACTGGTGACAAGGATGGGATCGCGGAACTGATACCCACTGAGCACATGGCCCCGAGATGTACAAGACCGGCAAAATGACCAGCATCGCACCGCCCGCACCCTTTAACCAGGCTACTGAGGACTGGGAATCATACATTGATCGGTTCCTGATGTTCCTGGAGAGTAGCAACCTCAAGGACGCAAATGGGCAGAAGAAAAGGGGCCCGCAGTGTTTAAGATGGCGAAAGCCCTCGCAAAACCTAAAGACGTAAAGGCAATGGACTGGGCCGATCTCGAACCCCTGTTGCGAAGCCACTATGCTCCCGCTGTGCCCACCCTCATCAGATGGCATAACTTCTACCGATGCGACCAGAAAGAGGGTGTGAGCATCAGCGATTTTGTGGCTGACCTGCGAAATCTGGGAGGCATGTGCGGCTTCACAGATATGGACGAGGCGTTACGAGATCGCGTCGTCCTTGGGCTCAGAGACCCTGTCCTACAAAGCCGGCTGATGGCGAGAGGTGACATCTCCCTCACAGATGCCCTCGCTGAGGCTACCGCAGCCGAGGCAACCCGGAAGTCAGCGGTCCGAATGCGGAGGCCAGACGCAGGGGACCGAGCCGCAACCACCGAGCCGACCCCGGCAGTCGAGACACAACCAGAGGCAAGCTGCCGAGCGACCACCACCACCCACCATGGCGACCTTGACTCCCCATCCAACACCATGGACGAAGAGGAGGACATCCACCGACTCCAAACAGAATGAGACCGGCGCAAGCAGCGGAGCGTAAGTCGGGGCTGCAATGTGCCGGGTGCGGGGGTGACCATCCTCAGTCGGAGTGCTGTTTTTTCGACGCAATCTGCCAACAATGCGACAAGAGAGGCCACATCGCCGAGTCTGCCGACTCAAGCGAGCCTACAGCCCCCGACGGCAAGACAGCAGCGGCCGGAGATGAGACGACCAGAACAAGGGACCCCCCCCAGAACAAGGGACCGCCAACCCGAGAGCCGTTGGAACCAGGACGGACAGAGCCGATGAAATGGAGAGAACCGACAAAGAGAGGAAACCCACCAGACGGTCATCATCAGCCACTCGTCTAGCTGGGATGCCCGCAAGGTACACGTGGAAGTGGGCATCGAGGGCAAGCCATGCAAGATGGAGATGGACTCCGAGTCCTACCTCTCCATGGTTGCATGGCGTGAAATCAAGCACCTAGTGCCCACCTTCCACAAGAGGGGGCTGGAAAGCCAGAAGCTAATTCTAAAGGACTACCAAGGGAACCGCATCCCCGTAGTCGGAACAGGACACTTTCAAATCACATTCAAGGGGTGAACAGCAGGACTTCCCCTAACAATTGTAGACAGAGACCGACCCAGCCTCTTGGGACTACAGTGGTTCGCACCGCTTGGGATCGAAGTAACGGGCATCGACCACATCGCAGAGGTAGACTGGGAGAAGCAGCTCGCAAGGGACTTCCAGGAAGTATTCGACGGCACCCTAGGCAAGTACCGAGGGCCCCCTATTTCCTTCAGTTTAGACCCCAGCGGTCCCCCGATATGCCTAAAAACGTGGCGAGTACCTTTCGGCACTCAGACCCAAGATCAATGAGCAAATAGACAAGCTCATCAAACTGGGAGTCCTAGAGCCAACCAATCACGCCCAGTGGGAGACCCCCATAGTCACCCCAGTCAAGCCCGATGGGTCGGTAAAAATCTGCAGGGACTATAAGGCCCCCCTAAACTGCGCCTTACAACAAAGCGTCTACCCCATCCCAGTAGTACAGCATCTTCTGCACTCACTGGGAGGAGGCAAGGTTTTCGTGAAGCTCAACCTGGCGCAAGCCTACCAACAGTTACCGGTCGATGTGGAAACCGCTGAGGCGCAGACCATAGTAACCTACCGGGGGGGCGTTTCGCTGCAAGAGACTCCAGTTTGGAGTCAGCGTAGCACCGGGAATTTTCCAGAGCCTCATGGAGAGGCTCCTGCAAGGAATCAAGGAGATGGTGCCCTACTTTGATGACGTGCTGGTATCAGCAGCCAACCAAAAACAACTGGAAGGTCGCCTGAGGGAGGTACTTCAAAAATTCAAAGACGCGGGGTTAAAAGTCAAAAAAGAGAAATGCCAGCTGCATACCGAGAGGGTCAAGTTCCTAGGGTACCTCCTAGACCAGCACGGAATTCACCCAACAGAAAAAAAAATCAGAGACATCTTGGAAGCCCCCAGGCCGAGGAATAAAACAGAACGGCAGGCATTTCTAGGGCTGATTAACTTCTATAATGTTTTCCTGCCCCAAAAGGCGACCGTGGTGGAACCATTCCATAGGCTGTTGGACAAAACAGCCTCCTGGACCTGGGGGAAGCGAGAGGAAGCCACATTCAACCGAACCAAGGACCTGCTCACATCGGATGCGTCCTCATCCAATACAACGAGACCCTCCTGTTAACAGTAACATGTGACACATCACCATTCGGCATCGGGGCTATCCTCAGCCTTCCAAACAGAAACGAAGCACCCATCGCCTTTTACTCAAGAACCCTATCAAAGCCGGAAAGGAACTATAGCCAACTAGACAAGGAAGCCCTGGCAATCATCGCCGCCGTAAAAAGGTTCCACGAGTACCTCTACGGCAGAACATTCACCATCATCACCGACCACAAACCGCTATTGGGCATCCTGGCAGGGAACAAGGCCACCCCGAACATTCTATCCCCGAGAATGACAAGGTGGTCTGAATTCCTCGCCGCCTACAGTTACCAGTTGACCCATCGACCCGGTAAGACAATCACACATGCAGACGCCTTGAGCCGCACCCTGCTACCTGACCTGGATGCCGACCCTGCACCCACAGCATCCACCCTGAGTATAGAGACCTTACCCAACCTCCCCCTAACCGCGTCAGACATTGCTCACGAAACCAATAAAGACAAACGTCTGGCGCGGGTTTTACAATGGGTGGAGAAAGGGTGGCCAGAAAAAGACGACAACGAAACATTCAGGACTTTTCGGAACAAATGGAACTTTTCACGCAAAAGGGTTGCATACTATGGGGGGACAGGGTTGTTATCCCGGAGAAATTACAAAAAAGGATCCTGGAGTTGTTACACAAGGGGCACCCGGGCATTGTTAGGTCAAAAGCCCTGGCCTGAAGCTACGACTGGTGGCCAGGGATGGACAAACAAATCGAAGCCTAGGTGGCAAGCTGTAAGCAATGCCAAGAATCCAGGCCAAGCCCACCTGCCACCCCAATCCTGGAATGGGAAACCCCCAGAGAACCATGGTCCAGGATACACATAGATTTCGCCGGGCCCATGAAAGGGCCCACGTTCCTCATAGACTTCGCTGGGCCCATGAAAGGGCCCACGTTCCTCCTTACTCCAATTGGCTGGAGGTAAGCATCATGAGAACTACCACCACCGAGGCCGTCATCAAAGAACTCAACAAACAATTCTCAACCCACAGTCTCCCAGATGTAATTGTATCAAATAATGGTCCACAGTTCACCGCACTGGAATTTGAAAAATTCCTAGCGGAACGGGGAATACGACACACCCTGACAGTGCCAGCACGTCCGGCGGCGAATGGTAAGGCGGAATGAATGGTCCAATTCACTAAAAAAACAATCCAAAAAATCGAAACCGGGGACATGCAAGAAAAAAATAAATAAACTACTTTTCATCCAACACATAACGCCAAACACAACGACCAACAAAAGCCCCGCAGAGCTGTTAATGGGGAGGAAACTGAGATCCCCCCTAGACAGGCTACACCCCACATACAACCCTGAAAAACCCACCGACTCATCAAACAGGCACCGAACGTTCACACCAGGCAACGCAGTATACGCGAAAAACCTCAGAGGGGACCCCCTCTGGATACCGGCAACGATAACCCAGGTAACAGGTCCCCGCTCGTACCGGCTACAAACAGTCGATGGACGAGCATGGAAACGACACATCGATCAATTAAGATTGAGAGCAGCCACAGGAAATACAACCGACACGCAAGCAGACAGAAACATAACCCCAGAAAGGGAGAAAGACCACCCAAGCACCAACCAAGAGGGGAGGGAAAGCCCTGGAAACCAACCCCAACAAGAAAGAAACCAAGAATACTCACCAACCGAAGCAGAAATAGACAACCAGCTCAAAACCTCACCGGGAAGAAATAGCCAGGCCAGCTCAACCAGCCCGGAAGAACCAGGCAGGAGCGGCAAAGCCAGCAGCTCGACCAGCCTGGGTAGACCGGGAGGAAGCTCCGACGAAAGGCCCGGCTCACCCTTCCAGGCGGTTCCATCTACGAGGCAGAGAGCAGCACAGAACCCGACCGAACCGGTCGAAGACGAGACATCAACTAACCTGCGCAGGTCCAGTAGCCAAGTACAGAGCCCCACCTACTTACGGGACTACGTCACGTAGGACCATACCAAGAGGGGAGGGGTGTTCTGTATTGTACATTAGCATTCTTGTAAACACCGCGCCCTGATTGGCCAGGACGCATGGCAATCGGCTTGGCCGAGCGAGCCGCACTGATTGGCCCGCTGCGAATCCCTGCGATTGGTGGAAAACAATCGCGGGAGATTCGAAGCGGTATCATTGGCCGCAGCCGGCACGGCCAATTCAATATAAGCCACCACCGATCTCCAGGAACCGAGTCGATCTCAAGACTAATAAATGAGCTGAAAAACAGTCACTGACTCCCGTGCCTTCCTTCGATCGGCATACATGACAAAGAGCATTGAAGACATCTAGCCCTTTTTCAAACTCCACCCTGGTGTCTTTCCTGAGTAGCTACATTGGGAGAATCATGGTGTGTTCATAAGCCAACATCCAACCAGGACTAATCTCTCCTTCCTTCCCCACACACTGCACCCTGCAAGCGTGTTCTGTGTTTATCGTGCAATTCCCAGAAAAACCTAGATCTTGCAAATCGGGACACAGTTGGCCTGACCCAGCCTGAGGAAACCCTCTCTATTTCTTTCCTCCCTTCACACACACACACACACACACACACACACACACACACACACCTTTCCCTGGACTTTGATCTCCTCTTCCAGGAACTCGAGGGGGTTTTGGTGGTCTGCCTCCACTTCCGGCACCTTTCCCGCCACCAGCAGTACCACCGTGGTGGGTAACTGGTGACGCGAGCGATGGGGCCCATCCAAAGTCAACACCCAGTGGGCAGCCTTGAACTTCCCAGCTTCCTATCCAATCCCTTTGAAATTACTTTGCTGGGGAAAAAAAGTTGTATCTTGTCTATCAGTGCAATTAATCCGCACCCTCAGTTTTGAATAAATCACTCCAAATTTCTCCTTATCAGCTATTCTTGATGGCTTGGCGTAATGTTTCTCTTGAAGATGTATGGATTTCAACTCTGAGAATTCCCCAGCAAGCATAAAGCTGGCCGGTGGATTCTGGGAGTGGAAGCCCTCCCCTCTTAAAGAAGGCTGGCTGGGGGATTCTGGGACTGGAAGCCCTCCCCTCTTAAAGCAGGCTGGCTGGGGGATTCTGGGAGTGGAAGCCCTCCCCTCTTCAAGCAGGCTGGCTGGGGGATGCTGGGAGTGGAAGCCCTCCCCTCTTAAAGCAGGCTGGCTGGGGGATTCTGGGAGTGGAAGCCCTCCCCTCTTAAAGCTGGCTGGCTGGGGGATTCTGGGAGTGGAAGCCCTCCCCTCTTAAAGCAGGCTGGCTGGGGGATTCTGCGAGTGGAAGCCCTCCCCTCTTAAAGCAGGCTGGCTGGGGGATTCTGGGAGTGGAAGCCCTCCCCTCTTAAAGCAGGCTGGCTGGGGGATTCTGGGAGTGGAAGCCCATCCCTCTTAAAGCAGGCTGGCTGGGGGATGCTGGGAGTGGAAATCCTCCCCTCTTAAAGCAGGCTGGCTGGGGGATGCTGGGAGTGGAAATCCTCTCCTCTTAAAGCAGGCTGGCTGGGGGATTCTGGGAGTGGTAGCTCTCCCCTCTTAAAGCAGGCTGGCTGGGGGATTCTGGGAGTGGAAATCCTCCCCTCTTAAAGCAGGCTGGCTGGGGGATGCTGGGAGTGGAAGCCCTCCCCTCTTAAAGCAGACTGGCTGGGGGATTCTGGGAGTGGAAATCCTCCCCTCTTAAAGCAGGCTGGCTGGGGGATGCTGGGAGTGGAAATCCTCCCCTCTTAAAGCAGGCTGGCTGGGGGATGCTGGGAGTGGAAATCCTCTCCTCTTAAAGCAGGCTGGCTGGGGGATTCTGGGAGTGGAAGCCCTCCCCTCTTAAAGCAGGCTGGCTGGGGGATGCTGGGAGTGGAAATCCTCTCCTCTTAAAGCAGGCTGGCTGGGGGATTCTGGGAGTGGTAGCTCTCCCCTCTTAAAGCAGGCTGGCTGGGGGATTCTGGGAGTGGAAGCCCATCCCTCTTAAAGCAGGCTGGCTGGGGGATGCTGGGAGTGGAAATCCTCCCCTCTTAAAGCAGGCTGGCTGGGGGATGCTGGGAGTGGAAATCCTCCCCTCTTAAAGCAGGCTGGCTGGGGGATGCTGGGAGTGGAAATCCTCCCCTCTTAAAGCAGGCTGGCTGGGGGATTCTGGGAGTGGTAGCTCTCCCCTCTTAAAGCAGTCTGGCTGGGGGATTCTGGGAGTGGAAGCCCTCCCCTCTTAAAGCAGACTGGCTGGGGGATTCTGGGAGTGGAAATCCTCCCCTCTTAAAGCAGGCTGGCTGGGGGATGCTGGGAGTGGAAATCCTCCCCTCTTAAAGCAGGCTGGCTGGGGGATGCTGGGAGTGGAAATCCTCTCCTCTTAAAGCAGGCTGGCTGGGGGATTCTGGGAGTGGTAGCTCTCCCCTCTTAAAGCAGGCTGGCTGGGGGATGCTGGGAGTGGAAATCCTCCCGTCTTAAAGCAGGCTGGCTGGGGGATGCTGGGAGTGGAAATCCTCCCCTCTTAAAGCAGGCTGGCTGGGGGATTCTGGGAGTGGTAGCTCTCCCCTCTTAAAGCAGGCTGGCTGGGGGATTCTGGGAGTGGAAGCCCTCCCCTCTTAAAGCAGACTGGCTGGGGGATTCTGGGAGTGGAAATCCTCCCCTCTTAAAGCAGGCTGGCTGGGGGATGCTGGGAGTGGAAATCCTCCCCTCTTAAAGCAGGCTGGCTGGGGGATGCTGGGAGTGGAAATCCTCTCCTCTTAAAGCAGGCTGGCTGGGGGATGCTGGAGTGGAAGCCCTCCCCTCTTAAAGCAGGCTGGCTGGGGGATTCTGGGAGTGGAAGCCCTCCCCTCTTAAAGCAGGCTGGCTGGGGGATTCTGGGACTGCAAGCCCTCCCCTCTTAAAGCTGGCTGGCTGGGGGATTCTGGGAGTGGAAGCTCTCCCCTCTTAAAGCAGGCTGGCTGGGGGATGCTGGGAGTGGAAGTCCTCTCCTCTTAAAGCAGGCTGGCTGGGGGATTCTGGGAGTGGAAGCCCTCCCCTCTTAAAGCAGGCTGGCTGGGGGATGCTGGGAGTGGAAGTCCTCCCCTCTTAAAGCAGGCTGGCTGGGGGATGCTGGGAGTGGAAATCCTCCCCTCTTAAAGCAGGCTGGCTGGGGGATGCTGGGAGTGGAAATCCTCTCCTCTTAAAGCAGGCTGGCTGGGGGATTCTGGGAGTGGAAGCCCTCCCCTCTTAAAGCAGGCTGGCTGGGGGATTCTGGGAGTGGAAGCCCATCCCTCTTCAAGCAGGCTGGCTGGGGGATGCTGGGAGTGGAAGTCCTCTCCTCTTAAAGCAGGCTGGCTGGGGGATTCTGGGAGTGGAAGCCCTCCCCTTTTAAAGCAGGCTGGCTGGGGGATTCTGGGACTGGAAGCCCTCCCCTCTTAAAGCAGGCTGGCTGGGGGATTCTGGGACTGGAAGCCCTCCCCTCTTAAAGCAGGCTGGCTGGGGGATTTTGGGAGTGGAAGCCCTCCCCTCTTAAAGCAGGCTGGCTGGGGGATTCTGGGACTGGAAGCCCTCCCCTCTTAAAGCAGGCTGGCTGGGGGATTCTGGGAGTGGAAGCTCTCCCCTCTTAAAGCAGGCTGGCTGGGGGATTCTGGGAGTGGAAGCTCTCCCCTCTTAAAGCAGGCTGGCTGGGGGATTCTGGGAGTGGAAGCCCTCCCCTCTTAAAGCAGGCTGGCTGGGGGATTCTGGGAGTGGAAGCCCATCCCTCTTCAAGCATGCTGGCTGGGGGATGCTGGGAGTGGAAGTCCTCTCCTCTTAAAGCAGGCTGGCTGGGGGATTCTGGGAGTGGAAGCCCATCCCTCTTCAAGCAGGCTGGCTGGGGGATGCTGGGAGTGGAAGTCCTCTCCTCTTAAAGCAGGCTGGCTGGGGGATTCTGGGAGTGGAAGCCCTCTCCTCTTAAAGCAGGCTGGCTGGGGGATTCTGGGAGTGGAAGCCCTCCCCTCTTAAAGCAGGCTGGCTGGGGGATTCTGGGAGTGGAAGCCCATCCCTCTTCAAGCAGGCTGGCTGGGGGATGCTGGGAGTGGAAGTCCTCTCCTCTTAAAGCAGGCTGGCTGGGGGATGCTGGGAGTGGAAATCCTCCCCTCTTAAAGCAGGCTGGCTGGGGGATTCTGGGAGTGGTAGCTCTCCCCTCTTAAAGCAGTCTGGCTGGGGGATTCTGGGAGTGGAAGCCCTCCCCTCTTAAAGCAGTCTGGCTGGGGGATTCTGGGAGTGGAAGCCCTCCCCTCTTAAAGCAGGCTGGCTGGGGGATTCTGGGAGTGGAAGCCCTCCCCTCTTAAAGCAGACTGGCTGGGGGATTCTGGGAGTGGAAATCCTCCCCTCTTAAAGCAGACTGGCTGGGGGATTCTGGGAGTGGAAATCCTCCCCTCTTAAAGCAGGCTGGCTGGGGGATGCTGGGAGTGGAAGTCCTCCCCTCTTAAAGCAGGCTGGCTGGGGGATGCTGGGAGTGGAAATCCTCTCCTCTTAAAGCAGGCTGGCTGGGGGATTCTGGGAGTGGAAGCCCTCCCCTCTTAAAGCAGGCTGGCTGGGGGATTCTGGGAGTGGAAGCCCTCTCCTCTTAAAGCAGGCTGGCTGGGGGATTCTGGGAGTGGAAGCCCTCCCCTCTTAAAGCAGGCTGGCTGGGGGATTCTGGGAGTGGAAGCCCTCCCCTCTTAAAGCAGGCTGGCTGGGGGATTCTGGGAGTGGAAGCCCTCCCCTCTTAAAGCAGGCTGGCTGGGGGATTCTGGGAGTGGAAGCCCTCCCCTCTTAAAGCAGGCTGGCTGGGGGATTCTGGGAGTGGAAGCCCATCCCTCTTCAAGCAGGCTGGCTGGGGGATGCTGGGAGTGGAAGTCCTCTCCTCTTAAAGCAGGCTGGCTGGGGGATTCTGGGAGTGGAAGCCCTCCCCTCTTAAAGCAGGCTGGCTGGGGGATGCTGGGAGTGGAAATCCTCCCCTCTTAAAGCAGGCTGGCTGGGGGATTCTGGGAGTGGTAGCTCTCCCCTCTTAAAGCAGTCTGGCTGGGGGATTCTGGGAGTGGAAGCCCTCCCCTCTTAAAGCAGGCTGGCTGGGGGATTCTGGGAGTGGAAGCCCTCCCCTCTTAAAGCAGACTGGCTGGGGGATTCTGGGAGTGGAAATCCTCCCCTCTTAAAGCAGGCTGGCTGGGGGATGCTGGGAGTGGAAATCCTCCCCTCTTAAAGCAGGCTGGCTGGGGGATGCTGGGAGTGGAAATCCTCTCCTCTTAAAGCAGGCTGGCTGGGGGATTCTGGGAGTGGAAGCCCTCCCCTCTTAAAGCAGGCTGGCTGGGGGATTCTGGGAGTGGAAGCCCTCTCCTCTTAAAGCAGGCTGGCTGGGGGATTCTGGGAGTGGAAGTCCTCCCCTCTTAAAGCAGGCTGGCTGGGGGATTCTGGGAGTGGAAGCCCATCCCTCTTCAAGCAGGCTGGCTGGGGGATGCTGGGAGTGGAAGTCCTCTCCTCTTAAAGCAGGCTGGCTGGGGGATTCTGGGAGTGGAAGCCCTCCCCTCTTAAAGCAGGCTGGCTGGGGGATTCTGGGACTGGAAGCCCTCCCCTCTTAAAGCAGGCTGGCTGGGGGATTCTGGGAGTGGAAGCTCTCCCCTCTTAAAGCAGGCTGGCTGGGGGATTCTGGGAGTGGAAGCCCTCCCCTCTTAAAGCAGGCTGGCTGGGGGATTCTGGGAGTGGAAGCCCTCCCCTCTTAAAGCAGGCTGGCTGGGGGATTCTGGGAGTGGAAGGCCTCCCCTCTTAAAGCAGGCTGGCTGGGGGATTCTGGGAGTGGAAGTCTTCCCATCTCAAAGCAGACTGGCTGGGGGATTCTGGGAGATGAAGCCCTCCCCTCTTAAAGCAGGTTGGCTGGGGGATTCTGGGAGTGGAAGCCCTCCCCTCTTAAAGCAGGCTGGCTGGGGGATTCTGGGAGTGGAAGCCCTCCCCTCTTCAAGCAGGCTGGCTGGGGGATTCTGGGAGTGGAAGTCTTCCCATCTTAAAGCAGGCTGGCTGGGGGATTCTGGGAGTGGAAGTCCACCCCTCTTCTAGTGCCAAGCCTGGGCAACCCTGTTCTGTGTTTCTGCTGCGGCATCGCTGTGTTCAATGCAGGCTTCGTGCTGGCAGCCCCACACGCTCTTTGAAACCATCTGCCCCAGCCCAGCCCGCAGGGCCTGGATTTTTGACAACCAGCACATTCCTCCCTCGCACCCTTTGTGTGCAACGAAAGCACCAGAGCCTGTGAGATCTTCCGTCCCGGCGGAAGAGCAGCCAGAAAGAAGGGACAGTGTGCTTGTGTGTGTGTGTGTGTGTGTTTGTGTGCAGAGGGAGGAAGGCGTGACCAGCATGGGGAATGCCAGACCCCTCCAGACAAACTGCCTCACACAGACAACAGCCACACACACACTCTGCCTTTCACTGCCTTTCTCTCTCCTCACTCCAAAGCTCTGGACAAAGATAAGCCAGCCGGCATCGCACAGCGCACTGCAAGCACATAGCAAACCTCCTTCTATTCCAGAGGCATCCAAGGACCCCCCAAAATTAAAGCCACCCCCAAGAGGTTGGGGGAAAAGAAACCATGAGGTGAGTCGCTGGCAGAAGTGGGGAGCGAGGGTGCAAGGTTGCCAACACAATTGTCTCTTTGTGTGTGTGTGTGTGTGTGTGTTGCCCCTTTGATTGTTGTTTTCTTTTCTCACCAAGGAGCATTTCTGGCAGGGATGGGCGATCAAAGGTACTTTTTTTCCCCTCTCAGGTTTGGAGAAAGACACCTGTCAGTCTGGCACTTTCCTTCAGAAAGGGCAATGCTCCTGTCTGTTTGTTTGTTTTTTTCAATCTCAGGGGTACCTTGCGGGATTTTGATTCGATTTATTTATTTTTCTCCCCCCTTGCTGGGTGTGTGCATGACAGGGTTCAACAGACAGAAGGGTTAGAGGGGGTGTGTGTCTTTCTGCATTAAAAAAATATTGCATTCTGGGGATTCACCCCCCCCCCCCCAGGATCAAAGGAACGGAGACACTAGGAGTTGGAAGGGGGAATTGTAAATAAAGATTTGGGGTTGTAAATAAAGATTTGGGGTTGTAAATAAAAATTGGCATCGAGGACTGATCTCTGGAGACGCTGCAGGCCAAGTAGAGAAAGAAATGAGGGGGGGGGAAGGATCCAGTGGTTTCTCTTGATTTCTTCCTCTGATCTCGGTACAGCTGCTTGATTATTGTTATTATTATTGTTGTTATTTTAAAGTGGCTTTTGGCAAACGGATTGTGAGTTTTCCAAACAACAGGGGGCCTCCAGCCCATCAGAAGGACTCTGTTTATTTACTTATTGCCTCATCCTTCGCCGGCTAATCAATTTTGCAACTGGCTTGTTTTTGAAAGATTGGGAATTAAATCCAACCGGGAAAACGTTAGCAAAACTGGGCAGGTCGTGCTGAAACATAGCAAGGTTTGGAGCTACACAGAGCTCCTTCAAGGGAGAGGAAGAGCTTGAGGGTTGCACAGAGCTCTTGTCCTAGTTAGGAACTGCAAGAGGGAAAGGAAGAAAGCAAACTGAAATTAAAATTAATGTTCGGAGGGCCGTTGGAAGGCTGGGAGTCCATTGTAGTCTCTGCTGTTTATTTTGGTTTGCAACGAGGGTGGTGAACCTTGCTATACCTGCAGAATATCCACCTGTTTTACAGAGATTGGGCCCAGAGGGCTTGGATATTTGAAAAAGTGGGATTTCTAATTGCATACACCTCAGTCCCAAACGTATGCTGCAACCAGAGAGCTAAAAACTCAGCTGCTGTATTTTGCAGCAAGAGTGTCCTGAGGGTAAATGGGATTTTAAAAAAATCAAAATGGCGGAAGGAATAGGCCATTCCTGTCCCATTTTTAAGCACCAGGCAAGAAACCAGGAAAGAGTGAATTGTAGCTCTGAATAACTTTGGGCCAATCACCAGGAGACGGGGAGTTCTAGTCCCGCTTTAGGCACGAAAGCCACCTGGGTGACTTTGGGCCAATCACCAGGAGACGGGGAGTTCTAGTCCCGCCTTAGGCCCGAAAGCCACCTGGGTGACTTTGGGCCAATCACCAGGAGACGGTGAGTTCTAGTCCCGCCTTAGGCATGAAAGGTGGCTGGGTGACTTTGGGCCAATCACCAGGAAATAGTGAGTTCTAGTCCCGCCTTAGGCATGAAAGCTGGCTAGGTGACTTTGGGCCCATCACCAGGAGACCAACCCACCTCACAGGGTTGTTGTGGGGCAAAGAGGAGGAAGAAGGAGGGTTAGGTATGCTTGGACCATGAGCTTATTATTATAAATAATATTATATTATTATAAAAATAATAAAGGGCAGGCTATAAATGAATAAATACATAAAGAAGAAGGGGTGGGCTCCAATCACAAGGTCCAAGCCGCCATCTTCACTCTCATCCAGTTGCTCCTGATTTGCCAACCTGCTAAACCAGGTCAAAAATGGTTTTCTTTTGCTTCCCCCCCGCCCCACCATGGACTAGCATGCTGCGTAGATTTAGCTCAGTTTACAGTTCTGCACACTGTTTAAATTAGTTTGCAGTTGGTTTACAGTTCAACGCACTCTGTGAAAATGGATGAATTCCACTGCCAGACAACGGTGTAAGAAAGCAGCCATCTACAAAATTGACACATCTGTCACAGGATGTTTACAGAAAATCGGAGCAGAGGCATCCGGGATGGGTTTCTTGGTGTTGTTGTGTATTTAAAACGGTGTCTGTGACATGTTTTCACTTTCTCGGACCCCTTAAATCTGCACAGGAGGGGTGGGAAGGTTCCAGAACATGTTTCTCGACATTAGGAAATTTTAAGACGAGTGGACTCCAACTCCCAGAGTTCCCCAGCCAGACTAAGAGGACTTCAACTCTCAGAATTCTTCAGCCAGCATGTATGGACTTCAACTCTCAGAATTCTCCAGTCAGGATATGCGGACTTCAAACCCCAGAATACCCCAGCCAGCATGTATGGACTTCAACTCCCAGAATTCTCCAGTCAGGGTATGAGGACTTCAACTCCCAAAATTCCCCAGCCAGAATGTGTGGAGTTCAACTCCCAGAATTCCCCAGCCAGGATATAAGGACCTCAGTTTCCAGAATTCTCCAGTCAGGATATGATGACTTCAATTCCCAGAATTCCCCAGCCAGGATAATGTGGACTTCAACTCCCAAAATTCCCCAGCCAGTTTATGTGGACTTCAAGTCCCAGAATTCCCCAGCCAGAATGTATGGACTTCAACTCCCACAATTCCCCAACCAGATTATATGGAGTTCAACTCCCAGAATTCTCCAGTCAGGATATGATGACTTCAACTCCCAGAATTCCCCAGCCAGGATATGTGGACTTCAGTTCCCAGAATTCCCCAGCCAGAATGTATGGACTTCAACTCCCACAATTCCCCAGCCAGTTTATGTGGAGTTCAACTCCCAGAATTCTCCAATCAGGATATGACGACTTCAAACCCCAGTATCCCCCAGCCAGTATCCATGGACTTCAATTCCCAGAATTCCCCAGCCAGCATGTATGGACTTCAACTCCCAGAATTTCCCTGTCAGGATGTGAGGACTTCAACTCTCAGAATGCCTCAGTCAGGATGTGTGTAAACTTCAACTCCCAGAGTGCTGCCTGGGGAACTCTTAAAGAAAACAGTTTATAGAGGCAGTAAATCCAGTCCGCACCCAAAGCAAAGTTAATTCGAAATAATTTTTAAAAACCGACACAAACCACACTGTAGGAATTACTAGGGCAGGCAAGGATGATTAATTGTAGACTTCTACAGATAACGCAGCCACCAGTTGGGAGGAAGCCAAAACACAGATATGTTCTGACAAGAATAATGCACGCTTTGCTTCCAGCACTGGGCCATGCGCAGTTTGTCCTTTTAAACAGGCTTTCCAGCTGCAGCCCATGAAGGAGATCAGGGCCCCTTCCTCCCCTGTAGACCATGCCATTCACGTTTCTCCCTCTTCCGTTCCTCCCTGCATGCCCTAGGATGAAGAAGGGATGGGCCTGGGTCCTCCTCTGACTGCTCAGCCGGCCTCTGTCCTTCCCTCCAGAGCCACACTCCCACTCCCTTATGGCTGTTCCTCCTCTCCCTTGGAGTCAGACTCCAACAGGAGCATAATAGTAAAGATAATACAATGAAATCATATATTATAATTGATTACAATGGGAAGAATTATAATTTGCTCAAAAAGGATGAAGTCAATTTGTAATTCAAGTCTAATGATGATTTAACAATAAGACAACATGATATGGATGGGTTTTTTACAATATGAATCTTAATCTAAATTTAAGAGGGAAAGACTGTTGATATTATGCACAAGAGATATGTACAGACCGACACACTGTACAATGGAAAGAAGGTTTTATTTGTTGTTTTGTGTTTGCATTTCTTTATGTTTGTTGTTAAAAAAATTTTTTTAAAAAAACCAACAACAACCCTGTAGCTAATTTGTCAAATGCAGTGATTCACTTTAACAATGCTGGCCAAACAAAAAGGTGGCAAAATGGGGCAAAACTTATTGAACAGATGTCTCCCTGAATGACAGAAATGTTGGCCTCCATTTATGGTTGTAAATCAAGGACTACCAGCAGAGTCACCTTCCTGAGTGTTTCGTTCCTTGCCTGGCCGACCTTGCAGGGCAGTCAGTATGTGAAGACACACAGGCAGTGATGGGATTCAAATAATTTAACAAACGGTTCTCTGCTCTAATGATTTCTTCCAACAATCAGTTCACCAAACCAGTGGTCGCCAACCAGTGGGCTGGGGACCACTGGTGGGCCATGAGAAAATTTTGGTGGTCCGCAGAGAAATGTCACCCCCCCCCAAGCAATTAATCCAGGTGGTGCGGGAACACAAGGCTGTGCTGCCCACATGGCTGGTGGGATCACAAGGCTTGTGTCACTTGCATTGCAAACAACACGAGGTAGTGAGGGGAGGGAGGAAAGGGCAAAAGGGGGGAACTTGCCCCATGCGCCCCACGCGCCTGGCCTGGCCACCGGGCTGCTTCTTTCCGCTTCTTTCTTCTTCTGCTTTCTTCTTCTGCACGCAAGGAAAGCAGCCAAAGTCTTTCTTTCCCTCCCGCAAACTCTGCCAGAAATGAGTCTTTGGGACCCTGCAAGGCCTCCTGCTCCAAGAGGCTGCGCCGGCAAAGACTCCTTTCTGGCGGAATTTGGGGCAGAGAAAGAAAGACTTCTGCGGCTCCTGCTGCTTTCCTTGCATGAAGCCAAAAGTCTCTCTGTCTCTCTCCTCTCCCCCTGAGAAGGGAGCTGGAGACGGTATCCTGTGATTCCAAATAAAGAACGATCAATTGGTAGGAAAACGGGGTGGGAGAATTTCCTGCAGACTTTTTGGGGGATTTTCCCAGGGTCTTTAGTCCACAGGATTTAAAATGATGAATTTGGTGGTCCTTGTGGTGCAAAAGGTTGGCGGCCCCTGCACCCATTTGCTCAGAAAGTTAACAACCAGTGCAAACTGGCTGAATCCCATCACTGCACATAAATATCAACCACCGTGTCCTTATTTTCCAGGTGTTTGCTGATTTGGTGCCTTTGTGCCATATGGTTGTTTGGAGCAGACACTGTCGACCTGAATGAGATGTTTGGACAAATCAGCTCTCCCGGGTATCCGGACTCTTATCCCAGTGATTCGGAAGTGACATGGAACATCTCCGTGACGGAGGGATTTCGTGTGAAACTCTACTTCATGCATTTCAACCTGGAGCCATCCTACCTTTGCGAATATGACTACTTGAAGGTGAGTTTAAAAAATGCAATTTCTCTTCTTTGGCATCTGGTTAAAATTGGGGAAATTTAGTTTATTGATTTTTACATGTACATATACATATACATATACATACATACATCTATATGATTTCGTAGATTTTCACAGGTACAGGTATGTAGGTCTCGGTGTGTTCGGGTCTTTTCCCGTGTAAGGTTGAGAGTATCTTAGCGACGTTTTGGCAAGGTCCCACTTGCCATCCTCAGGCTGGTGGCTTTCGGCTTTGTGCCAGTGCAAGCAGTGTGTGATCGGAGCTGCTGTCTCTCTATAAATACTGATGGTGGGGGCTGCTGTGCTGGGCTGGTTGGCTGCGCTGCTGCCTCTTGATTGGTTGATGGAGTTGATGTTGGTATAATGGGCTGTGTGATGGCCTTGTGAGTTTTGTTGTGGAGATATCCTGGATCTTGTGCTGTAATCTCCTGGGTCGTTTGTGTTTTGATCTCTTTTCCATTAGCCTCCTGTGTTGTAGCAGCTTGGGTAATGGGTTATGTGGTGATCTTGTGAATTTTATTGCTGTGGTATCCTAGGTCCTGCGTTGTAATCTCTCTCTCTCTGTGTGTGTGTGTGTGTGTGTGTGTGTGTGTGTAGGTCTTGGTGTGTTCGGGTCTTTTCCCATGTAAGATTAAGAGTATCTTGGCGACATTTTGGCGAGGTCCCACTTGCCATCCTCAGGCTGGTGCTTTCGGCTTCGTGCCAGTGCAAGCAGTGTGTGATCGGAGCTGCCATCTCTCTATAAATACTGGTGGTGGGGGCTGCTGTGCTGAACTGGTTGACTGTGCTGCTGCCTCTTGATTGGTTGATGGAGTTGATGTTGGTACAATGGGCTGTGTGATGGCCTTGTGAGTTTTGTTGTGGAGATATCCTGGATCTTGTGCTGTAATCTCCTGGGTCGTTTGTTTTGTAGTGATCTTTCTTCCATTAGCCTCTCGTGTTCTAACGGCTCGGGTAATGGGTTGTGTGATGGGCTTGTGAGTTCTTTTATTGTGGTATCCTGGGTCCTGCATTGTAATCTCCTGGGCCGAAATGTTGCTACAACTTTAAAAGCACAACTATAATGACATGGGAAAATACCCGAACTAAGCTGAATACCATACATGTAAGTATCCGGGAAAACTTAAGAAAACAAATATATATATATCCTACTTTTTGTAACTATTCAAAGTGGTGTATGCAAGGCTGCTGTTTCCTATTGTCCCTGGCACAACAGCCTTCCAAGGTGCGAGGGGTTGAAAGAGAAGGACTGGCCCAAAGTCACCCAGCCAGCTGTCATGCCTAAGGCGAGACTAGAATTCACCATCTCCTGGTGATTGGCCCAAAGTCACCCAATTGGCTTTCATGGCTAAGGCGGGACTAGAACTCACCATCTCCTGGTTTGTAGTCCAGCATCTTCACCATTAGGCCAGATTGAACTGGGAGCCTTTGGTTATCAAAATTTAAGCGTGTACGTTTTGCTTTATCTTTTCGTTTCTCACATCCAAAAGGACGCAGTTACATTGGGAACAGCATCCTTAGCTAAGATGGCTAAAAGGCAGTTAAGACATGAAATCCTAGTTTGTGCTGCGAAGTTAGTTTGTGCGTAAACTAAGATTTCACAGCTTAGTTTGGCATTCCCTTTGTGGTTCAATGCCTTTTTAAAAAAGACTAACAACGCGAGTAGTCCTCGCTTAAAACAACCAGACGATGTTACGACCTACCCCCTTCCAAAGGTACTTATGATCTGATTTCGAAGACAGACAAACACACACAGACCATGGTCACAGGATCACACAACCACATTTTTTTATTTTTTCGCCTGTTTCCTGTGTTTACTTCCAATTTCCGGGCAAAACAAAATTCATTTCATGACCATGGCGTTCGCTTAATGATGGCTGGCAAAAAGATTGTAAAATTGGAAGCAGTCTTACGATGACCCACTTTATGCCTTAAGACCTTAATTCCGGCCTCAGTTATGGTTGTAAGTAAATTATCACTAAATTATCACAATAAATTATTTCAGTCTCCCAGTTCAACATGTTTGTGTGAACACTACTTAAAACACTGAATTTTATGAGCTGCATGAATTCTGGGGCAACATTCAGAGATATGGTGTTGATTTAGGGTAGAAAAGCACCTTTGGCTGCCTTCACTGAACAATCTTGGTTGGTTTTTAACCGGGGTTTGCCTCTTTGTGGCTTAATCTGTTTGCAAACCCTGTTTTGGGGGGGGAGTTAATTTATAAGTCAGAGTATTACACCGATCTTGTATCTGAGTTGTGTAGTAAAACAGTCTCTCGTTGTCTTTTGCCAGCCTGAAATTCCAGGGTGATAGTGTATATTTATTTATTTCTATATTTATTCAGTCCTTGACTTACTACCGTTCATTTAGTGATCATTGGAAGTTACAACGGCACTGAAAGAAGTGACTTAAGGACCATTTTTCATAAATTACAACCAGTGCAACATCTCCCTCGTCACATCATCAAAATTCAGAGGCTTGGCAACTGACTTGTATTTACGATGGTCGCAGTTGTTCCCGGGGTCACCGGAACCCCTTTTGTGACCTTCTGACAAGCAGAGTCAATGGGGGAAGCCAGATTTGTTTAACGACCGAGTTACTAACTTCATAACCGTAGCAGTTCAGTTGACAATTTTGGCAAAGTAAGGTAAAAAGAATGGGACAAAACTCACTTAACAATGGAAGTTTGGGGCTCGAATGTGGACATAAGTCAAGGACTGTCTGTAAATTTGCTATGAAGACACGTGTTGTGCTTCGCCGGCAGCCAGTACAGATGGCAGTGGGGAAGAAAGGGGACCAGTCTGGGAGTCTGGAGAGGACTTGGACGAGGGTTCTGCATCCGATGCAGGGATGGGGTCTGGACCATCTGGGAGTTATGTGCTGACTCTGGAGCATTTGGAGTCTGGCAGCAGCGAGGCAGAGGACCCAGGGAAGCCCGTTCCCAGTGCGCATGTGCGCAGAGCTGCTAGAAGGCGACAGCAGCTGAGACAAAAGGGACAACTCGGGAGTAAGGATAGGAGGTGATTGCCCCTCCCATAAGGGATAAAGGACAGGCAAAGGTGCCAAAACCTTTGCAGGAAGCAAGGTCGTTCGTTCAGTTCAGAGTCATCCTTGAAGCTCTTTGTACTTTGGTTCATTTTTTTCTAGTTCATTTGACACTTCTGTTGTTGGCAGCACTTCACAGAAAAGAAAGGTGGGTGCTTATCTCGAGGAACTGTTTGGAACTCATTACAGGCTGGGAATGCAGATAATTCTCAGCACTGAAATAAAACAAGAATTGTTTGGACTAAGTGTGTGCTTAATTACGGTCTCAGGAAGCTTTGGTCAGAACAACAACTTTGCACAACTTTCTAAGTTACGTTAGTTTGGTATTTTATAGTTTTAGGTGTTACACAGGCCACCTGTTTGGGGTCGAGCAGGGATTATGTATTGATCAAATCCAGAAGGTAACCAGGTTCATTAGCAGGTGTTCAGTTTATGTTGTGTGAATGCAGCTGTTTTCATTCCATGAAGTCTTCCTCAGCCTGGGTCAGCATGCTTTCAACATTATCTCTCTTTGCTATGTTCTTTCAGTTGCACAATTCTGCTAAAAATGACAATTGCTTGTTGTGGATTAGAATGAAAGCGCCTTCTAATCAGACCTCTGAATTGTGTTAAAAACACAAAAACAACCTTTGTTCCTTCAGATCAAGCTTGGACATTAACTTGGGGCTGGTTTGGACTGCGGATCAAAGGTTGCTTATCATTTGCAAAATTCTTGAATGTGCAGAAATGGATAGAGTCACCTTGGAATTGAGTAACAAAGAGGACTCAGAATACTATACAATTTGGAATATTTGGTACCAATGGGTAGACAGTAAAATATGAAATATATAGGTCAAAATGGAAATATATTTTGTATACTTGTATACATGTATGATCAATGAGAACTTGTTGAAATGGATGGATTGTCAGGAAAGTAGAGATTTATCTTAATAATATTTAGAAGAAAGAAGTAAGAGATAAAGGATTACTTAGATAAAATCTTATACTTTTTTCTTTTTAAGTGTTATAGAATATAGAGTTTAGTGCATAGATTATATTTATATAGATTTATACCTGATTTTCTTTAGATATATATAGTTATTTCGTGCTAACCTTATACTTTTTGATTTAATGACCTATATATTTGAATTACTGATTTTATTAATATTATTAATGGATTATTAACTATTATTAATAATATTGCTATTAACTGTCAAATATTAATTCCATTTATCGTATTGATTGTACTGTCAAGAAAACGATAATGAAATCTATCAATATTCTTTTTTGATATATTTGTATATGTTTTAATACATTAATTTTCAATAAAGCTTTTTTAAAATTAAAAAAAAAAAAGGTTGCTTATCCTTAAATCTAGTTCCACTATCTTGTCTCAACAAATCTATATTGTTTCGAACTTTGTCTGTCAGACATACTCCCTTTGAACATGGCGTCTCTAAATCGTATTTTGCAACATGGTTTGAAGTGAACTGGTTTTGTTAGATATCTGCTGTACGCAATTCCTAAGTAGTGAATTAGTAACTACAAACCAAGAAGGGTTGAATTTTTGAACAAAGATTAACTTTCCAAAAAGGAACAACCAGAGAGAAGAGGAGAGGAGGGACGTGGGTGGGTGTCAGAAAAGCTCAGTGATCAAACCCCTGCCTCATTTTATGTGGAATTTACAAAAGTCGCACAAACTTATGACAGTCACACAAACTAAGATTTTGTGGCTTAGTGTGGCATACCCTTTGGCTAGTTTGGGGTTCAAGATGTTTAAAGACACTGTGGATCATGTTAACATATGTGGTAGACATGTGCAGAAGCTAAAAGATACTGGACTAAAATACACACATGGTTGGAAAAGATGATAAAACAACACATAGATTTAAAACCAGAGATATTTTTATGGGGGATTTGGCCTGAAGGTTACAGTAAAGAAACAACGTATTTGATTATCAACGTAATAACAGCATCTAAAATTGTATTTGCACAAAATTGGAAAAAATGAGAAAATTCCGACGGAGGAGTAAATGATTAAGAAAATAATGGAATGTGCGGAAATGAGTAGATTAACATTAGCAATTAGAAAACAAGAAGAAAAGGAGTATTATAAGATCTGGGATTTATTTTATGAATGGCTAGATAGAAGAGTAAGAAATTGAAGTATATCATAATAGCAATGATATATGATAATTGATTATTTTTGAACAAGTTATAATATGAGCATAAGTTAGTAAGAGATGAGATTTGCTTTTAAAAATAGCCTAGAATTGAAATTAAAACTTTAATGATAGTATAATAATGATACGATATAGAATGTTGATTAGAATATAATATGAATGTAAACTTAAGAGGAAAGGACTATAACCGTGATGGTGAACCTATGGCATGCAAGCCATTTGTGCCGGCATGTGAGCTGCAGGCAAACTTGCCTCACTGCACACCTCCCAGCTGATTTTCGGCTGGTTTGGGACCTTTTTCGGCCTCCCAGAGGTTTGAGGAAGGCTTCTGCAGGCTTCTGCAGGCTTTGCAGGATGAAAACTAGCCTCGTTTCATCACTTTGTTTTTCTGAAAATACCAGAAATGACAAAACCGGGCTAGTTTTCGGCCTGCAGAAGCCTTCCTCAAGCCTCTGGGAGGCTGAAAAAGGCTTCCACCTGACCAAAAATCAGCAAAACACATCAGCTGTATAGGCTTTATAGAGTGATATTAGTACTTCCCGTGATCTTGACTGTATCCCTCTGTTAATACAACTTAGGATTGCATTGGCTTTTTTGGCTGCTGCTGCACACGGCTGGCTCCTATTTAGCTGGTTGTCCACAAAGACTCCAAGATCCTTCTCACAGTTCCTGCTATTGAGCCTGGTTTCACCCAGTCTATATGTGTACTTTTGGTTTTTCTTGCCTAAGTGTAGGACTTTACTCTTCTCTACATTGAATTTCATTTTGTTAGATATGGCGCAGTGTTCTAGTCTGTCAAGGGAACCATCTGGATCTTGAGCCTATCTTCTTGGGTGTTGGCTATTCCTGCCAGCTTAGTATCATCTGCA
Source organism: Hydrophis major (assembly GCA_033807585.1). NCBI lineage: Eukaryota > Metazoa > Chordata > Lepidosauria > Squamata > Elapidae > Hydrophis > Hydrophis major. The sequence continues at coordinate 926,114 of CM066331.1, forward strand.
AATTTGGTAAGTTCCCCTTCTAGTCCCTCATCTAAGTCATTAATGAAGATATTGAAGAGTCGTGGACCTAAAACGGAACCTTGTGGCACCCCACTGCTTACTTCCCTCCAGGTAGACTTAGACCCATTAAGGACTACTCGTTGAGTACGGTTTGCCAGCCAGTTATGAGTCCATCTGGTGGTGGTGCTATCTATCCCACTTTTTTCTAGCTTACTAAGAAGTAGATTGTGGTCTACTTTGTCAAATGCTTTGCTGTAATCTAAATACATGTATATTATGTCCAAAGTATTTTGCTGGTCTACTAATTCAGTCACTGTGTTGAAAAATGAAATAAGATTGTTTTGGCACAATCTGTTCTTAACAAACCCATGCTGACTGCTAGTTATTACTTTACTTGTTTCTAGATGTTGGCAGATCTGTTTTTTTATTATCTTTTCCAGTATTTTCCTGGGTATTGATGTTAGGCTGATTGGTCTATAGTTTCCTGGGTCTGTTTTTTTTTCCCCTTTTTTGAAGATGGGAACCACATCAGCTCTTTTCCAGTCCTCTGGTAGTTCCCTGGTACTCCAGGATTTTTGAAAGATATGGTGCAGTGATTCTGAGATGACCTCTGCCAGCTCCTTTAAAACTCTGGGATGTGATCCATTAAGCCCCGGTGATTTATTTTCATCAAGATCAGACAGGCGTTCTCTTACTATTTTTTTTT
>CM066331.1:931819-1008220 GCA_033807585.1 Hydrophis major
AGAATTCCCCAGACACTAGTATCTCCACCTTATACCACTTCAAGATGGGTGGACTTCAGTTCCCAGAATTCCCCAGACACTAGTGTCTTCACCTTATACCACTTCAAGATGGATGGACTTCTATTCCCAGAATTCCCTAGCCACTAGTGTCTTCACCTGATACCACCTCAAGATGGATGGACTTCTATTCCCAGAATTCCCCAGACACTAGTGTCTTCACCTTATACCACTCCAAGATGGATGGACTTCTATTCCCAGAATTCCCCAGACACTAGTGTCTTCACCTTATACCACTTCAAGATGGATGGACTTCTATTCCCAGAATTCCCCAGACACTAGTGTCTTCACCTGATACCACCTCAAGATGGATGGACTTCTATTCCCAGAATTCCCCAGACACTAGTGTCTTCACCTGATACCACTTCAAGATGGATGGATTTCTATTCCCAGAATTCCCCAGACACTAGTGTCTCCACCTGATACCACCTCAAGATGGATGGACTTCTATTCCCAGAATTCCCCAGACACTAGTGTCTTCACCTTATACCACTTCAAGATGGATGGATTTCTATTCCCAGAATTCCCCAGACACTAGTGTCTCCACCTGATACCACCTCAAGATGGATGGATTTCTATTCCCAGAATTCCCCAGACACTAGTGTCTTCACCTGATACCACCTCAAGATGGATGGACTTCTATTCCCAGAATTCCCCAGACGCTAGTGTCTCCACCTTATACCACTTCAAGATGGGTGGACTTCTATTCCCAGAATTCCCCAGACACTAGTGTCTCCACCTTATACCACTTCAAGATGGGTGGACTTCTATTCCCAGAATTCCCTAGCCACTAGTGTCTCCACCTGATACCACCTCAAGATGGATGGACTTCTATTCCCAGAATTCCCCAGACACTAGTGTCTTCACCTGATACCACCTCAAGATGGATGGACTTCTATTCCCAGAATTCCCCAGACGCTAGTGTCTCCACCTTATACCACTTCAAGATGGGTGGACTTCTATTCCCAGAATTCCCCAGACACTAGTGTCTCCACCTTATACCACTTCAAGATGGGTGGACTTCTATTCCCAGAATTCCCCAGCCACTAGTGTCTCCACCTGATACCACCTCAAGATGGATGGACTTCTATTCCCAGAATTCCCCAGACACTAGTGTCTTCACCTTATACCACTTCAAGATGGGTGGACTTCTATTCCCAGAATTCCCCAGACGCTAGTGTCTTCACCTTATACCACTTCAAGATGAGTGGACTTCTATTCCCAGAATTCCCCAGACACTAGTGTCTTCACCTGATACCACCTCAAGATGGATGGACTTCTATTCCCAGAATTCCCCAGACACTAGTGTCTTCACCTTATACCACTTCAAGATGGGTGGACTTCTATTCCCAGAATTCCCCAGACACTAGTGTCTTCACCTGATACCACCTCAAGATGGATGGACTTCTATTCCCAGAATTCCCCAGACACTAGTGTCTTCACCTTATACCACTTCAAGATGGGTGGACTTCTATTCCCAGAATTCCCCAGACACTAGTGTCTTCACCTGATACCACCTCAAGATGGATGGACTTCTATTCCCAGAATTCCCCAGACACTAGTGTCTTCACCTTATACCACTTCAAGATGGGTGGACTTCAGTTCCCAGAATTCCCCAGCCACTAGTGTCTCCACCTTATACCACTTCAAGATGGATGGATTTCTATTCCCAGAATTCCCCAGACACTAGTATCTCCACCTTATACCACTTCAAGATGGATGGATTTCTATTCCCAGAATTCCCCAGACACTAGTATCTCCACCTTATACCACTTCAAGATGAGTGGACTTTGATTCCCAGAATTCCCCAGACGCTAGTGTCTCCACCTGATACCACCTCAAGATGGATGGACTTCAATTCCCAGAATTCCCCAGACACTCGTGTCTTCACCTTATACCACTTCAAGATGGATGGACTTCAATTCCCAGAATTCCCCAGACACTAGTGTCTCCACCTTATACCACTTCAAGATGGGTGGACTTCAGTTCCCAGAATTCCCCAGACACTAGTGTCTTCACCTTATACCACTTCAAGATGGATGGACTTCTATTCCCAGAATTCCCTAGCCACTAGTGTCTTCACCTGATACCACCTCAAGATGGATGGACTTCTATTCCCAGAATTCCCCAGACACTAGTGTCTTCACCTTATACCACTTCAAGATGGATGGACTTCTATTCCCAGAATTCCCCAGACACTAGTGTCTTCACCTGATACCACCTCAAGATGGATGGACTTCTATTCCCAGAATTCCCCAGACACTAGTGTCTTCACCTGATACCACTTCAAGATGGATGGACTTCTATTCCCAGAATTCCCCAGACACTAGTGTCTCCACCTGATACCACCTCAAGATGGATGGACTTCTATTCCCAGAATTCCCCAGACACTAGTGTCTTCACCTTATACCACTTCAAGATGGATGGATTTCTATTCCCAGAATTCCCCAGATACTAGTGTCTTCACCTTATACCACTTCAAGATGGGTGGACTTTGATTCCCAGAATTCCCCAGACACTAGTGTCTCCACCTGATACCACCTCAAGATGGATGGACTTCAATTCCCAGAATTCCCCAGACACTAGTATCTCCACCTTATACCACTTCAAGATGGGTGGACTTCAATTCCCAGAATTCCCCAGACACTAGTGTCTCCACCTGATACCACCTCAAGATGGATGGATTTCTATTCCCAGAATTCCCCAGACACTAGTGTCTTCACCTGATACCACCTCAAGATGGATGGACTTCTATTCCCAGAATTCCCCAGACGCTAGTGTCTCCACCTTATACCACTTCAAGATGGGTGGACTTCTATTCCCAGAATTCCCCAGACACTAGTGTCTCCACCTTATACCACTTCAAGATGGGTGGACTTCTATTCCCAGAATTCCCTAGCCACTAGTGTCTCCACCTGATACCACCTCAAGATGGATGGACTTCTATTCCCAGAATTCCCCAGACACTAGTGTCTTCACCTTATACCACTTCAAGATGGGTGGACTTCTATTCCCAGAATTCCCCAGACGCTAGTGTCTTCACCTTATACCACTTCAAGATGAGTGGACTTCTATTCCCAGAATTCCCCAGACACTAGTGTCTTCACCTGATACCACCTCAAGATGGATGGACTTCTATTCCCAGAATTCCCCAGACACTAGTGTCTTCACCTTATACCACTTCAAGATGGGTGGACTTCTATTTCCAGAATTCCCCAGACACTAGTGTCTTCACCTGATACCACCTCAAGATGGATGGACTTCTATTCCCAGAATTCCCCAGACACTAGTGTCTTCACCTTATACCACTTCAAGATGGGTGGACTTCTATTCCCAGAATTCCCCAGACATTAGTGTCTTCACCTGATACCACCTCAAGATGGATGGATTTCTATTCCCAGAATTCCCCAGACACTAGTATCTCCACCTTATACCACTTCAAGATGGATGGATTTCTATTCCCAGAATTCCCCAGACACTAGTATCTCCACCTTATACCACTTCAAGATGAGTGGACTTTGATTCCCAGAATTCCCCAGACGCTAGTGTCTCCACCTGATACCACCTCAAGATGGATGGACTTCAATTCCCAGAATTCCCCAGACACTCGTGTCTTCACCTTATACCACTTCAAGATGGGTGGACTTCTATTCCCAGAATTTCCCAGACGCTAGTGTCTCCACCTGATACCACCTCAAGATGGATGGACTTCAATTCCCAGAATTCCCCAGACACTAGTGTCTTCACCTTATACCACTTCAAGATGGGTGGACTTCGATTCCCAGAATTCCCCAGACGCTAGTGTCTTCACCTTATACCACTTCAAGATGGATGGACTTTGATTCCCAGAATTCCCCAGACGCTAGTGTCTCCACCTTATACCACCTCCAGATGGATGGACTTCAATTCCCAGAATTCCCCAGACACTAGTGTCTTCACCTTATACCACTTGAAGATGGGTGGACTTCAATTCCCAGAATTCCCCAGACACTAGTGTCTTCACCTGATACCACCTCAAGATGGATGGACTTCTATTCCCAGAATTCCCCAGACACTAGTGTCTTCACCTGATACCACCTCAAGATGGATGGACTTCTATTCCCAGAATTCCCCAGACGCTAGTGTCTCCACCTTATACCACTTCAAGATGGGTGGACTTCTATTCCCAGAATTCCCCAGACACTAGTGTCTCCACCTTATACCACTTCAAGATGGGTGGACTTCTATTCCCAGAATTCCCTAGCCACTAGTGTCTCCACCTGATACCACCTCAAGATGGATGGACTTCTATTCCCAGAATTCCCCAGACACTAGTGTCTTCACCTTATACCACTTCAAGATGGGTGGACTTCTATTCCCAGAATTCCCCAGACGCTAGTGTCTTCACCTTATACCACTTCAAGATGAGTGGACTTCTATTCCCAGAATTCCCCAGACACTAGTGTCTTCACCTGATACCACCTCAAGATGGATGGACTTCTATTCCCAGAATTCCCCAGACACTAGTGTCTTCACCTTATACCACTTCAAGATGGGTGGACTTCTATTCCCAGAATTCCCCAGACACTAGTGTCTTCACCTGATACCACCTCAAGATGGATGGACTTCTATTCCCAGAATTCCCCAGACACTAGTGTCTTCACCTTATACCACTTCAAGATGGATGGACTTCAATTCCCAGAATTCCCCAGACACTAGTGTCTTCACCTTATACCACTTCAAGATGGGTGGACTTCTATTCCCAGAATTCCCCAGACGCTAGTGTCTTCACCTTATACCACTTCAAGATGAGTGGACTTCTATTCCCAGAATTCCCCAGACACTAGTGTCTTCACCTGATACCACCTCAAGATGGATGGACTTCTATTCCCAGAATTCCCCAGACACTAGTGTCTTCACCTTATACCACTTCAAGATGGGTGGACTTCTATTCCCAGAATTCCCCAGACACTAGTGTCTTCACCTGATACCACCTCAAGATGGATGGACTTCTATTCCCAGAATTCCCCAGACACTAGTGTCTTCACCTTATACCACTTCAAGATGGATGGACTTCAATTCCCAGAATTCCCCAGACACTAGTGTCTTCACCTTATACCACTTCAAGATGGATGGACTTTGATTCCCAGAATTCCCCAGACGCTAGTGTCTCCACCTTATACCACCTCCAGATGGATGGACTTCAATTCCCAGAATTCCCCAGACACTAGTGTCTTCACCTTATACCACTTGAAGATGGGTGGACTTCAATTCCCAGAATTCCCCAGACACTAGTGTCTTCACCTTATACCACTTGAAGATGGGTGGACTTCTATTCCCAGAATTCCCCAGACGCTAGTGTCTCCACCTGATACCACCTCAAGATGGATGGACTTCAATTCCCAGAATTCCCCAGACACTAGTGTCTTCACCTTATACCACTTCAAGATGGGTGGACTTCTATTCCCAGAATTCCCCAGACGCTAGTGTCTCCACCTGATACCACCTCAAGATGGATGGACTTCAATTCCCAGAATTCCCCAGACACTAGTGTCTTCACCTTATACCACTTCAAGATGGGTGGACTTCGATTCCCAGAATTCCCCAGACGCTAGTGTCTTCACCTTATACCACTTCAAGATGGATGGACTTTGATTCCCAGAATTCCCCAGCCACTAGTGTCTCCACCTTATACCACTTCAAGATGAGTGGACTTTGATTCCCAGAATTCCCCAGACGCTAGTGTCTCCACCTGATACCACCTCAAGATGGATGGACTTCTATTCCCAGAATTCCCCAGACACTAGTGTCTTCACCTTATACCACTTCAAGATGGGTGGACTTCTATTCCCAGAATTCCCCAGACACTGGTGTCTTCACCTTATACCACTTCAAGATGGGTGGACTTTGATTCCCAGAATTCCCCAGACGCTAGTATCTCTACCTTATACCACTTCAAGATGGGTGGACTTCGATTCCCAGAATTCCCCAGACGCTAGTATCTCCACCTTATACCACTTCAAGATGGGTGGACTTCGATTCCCAGAATTCCCCAGACGCTAGTGTCTCCACCTTATACCACTTCAAGATGGGTGGACTTCGATTCCCAGAATTCCGCAGCCGCTAGTGTCTCCACCTTATACCACTTCAAGATGGATGGACTTCGATTCCCAGAATTCCCCAGACACTAGTGTCTCCACCTTATACCACTTCAAGATGGGTGGACTTCGATTCCCAGAATTCCGCAGCCACTAGTGTCTCCACCTTATACCACTTCAAGATGGATGAACTTCGATTCCCAGAATTCCTCAGCCAGCATTGTTTTTTCAACCTTGGAAATTTGAAGTTGGACAGACTTCAACTCCCAGAATTCCCTACCCAGCATGCTCTTCCAAACTTCTGGGAGCTGAAGTCCACCATCTTCAAGCTGCCAAGGTTAAGAAACCCTGCCCTAAACCAAGAAAGCAAGGCCAGATTTTTTTTTTTCTTCTGAGACACAATTAACATATGCAAAGCAGCTCAGGTGCCAAGTGGGGAATTCTGGGAGTTGAAGTCCACCCATCTTCAAGCTTGCCAAAATTGAGAGAGACTCTGCTGGCTGTCCTTCCCTGGGATCTTGTGGTCCTCCTTCAGATGACACAGGACGTTAACACTTTTCTCACAAAATGTCCTGTGGGGACGGAGAGCTCAGTGGTTACTTTGATGGCAACCCACAAATAATTTGGAATCATCAGGAAAGTCCAAAGGGCCCTTTTAGTCTGAGAGGATTTATTGCTTCTGTGGTTTGGGCTAATTCATATAAACATGAAGGTTGCATAAATATCCATATGTGGACAGGCAGTGGTTTCTATGCAATCCAGCCAAAATTACTACTTTCCACTTTTTCTGGATTTCTCAGACTTTACCGTCAACATTCCCTATTTTGAGGCTCTCCAGTTTCCTGCAAATCGGCTCGCTTCAGTTCACTGAACTTAAAGCTTGTTTTCAGCTTGGTGTTCAAATCTGTATCTAATCTTGCGGCCTGTTTTCCTTTTTTTTCCAAATTTAAGATTTGGGTCTTCAAGCTTTGCCCAACTTTTTACGATTCCTCAAATGGAACAGCATTGCTCATTGTATTTTCCTAAACATAGATAATCTTCAGCTTATAACAATTCATATGGTGATCATTCAAAGATACAACAGGAATGAAAAAAAGTGAATTATGACCATTTTTAACAGTTATGACCATTGAAGCATCCCCATAGTCCTGTGATCAAAATTTAGATGCTTGGCAAATGACTCGTATTTATGATGGTTACTGTGTTCCGGGGATGTAAACTATGTTAAATCAAACTGGCTTTTGCAGTTGACTAACAGGGATTTGTCAATGCCCATGGTTGTCATAATGGTTCATTGCACAACCGGCCAGATGTTCAGACTAGATTTGGCATTTTTGTCTACCTGTGAAGTGCTTCCCAAGGCTCTGAGCTAGATAGATATTGTTTGGATGTTACAGGATGTAAGCTGCCTTTTGCAATTGACCAATGGCCATTTTGTCAATGCTGATGATATTCAAGTGGTGCTCCAATTGTTTGGGGATTGCACATATGGCTAATATTATTATTACTATCTGGTGATAGGTTGTTTGATGGTCTCAGGCAGGGGTCTCCAACCTTGGCTCCTGGAAGCCTGGCGGACTTCAACTCCCAGAGTTCCACAGCCAGCAAAGCTGGCTGTGGAATTCTGGGAGTTGAAGTCCGCCAGGCTTCCAGGAGCCAAGGTTGGAGACCCCTGGACTCTCAGGAATATCATCGCAGGATGTCAGCTGTTCCAAGTCAAGCTGCCTTTTGCAATTGACTGGTGTTGATTTTGTCAATGCTGAGAGTTATTATTGTTGTTGTTGTTGCTGCTGCTGTTGTTCATTGCACAGTCATCCAGATGTTTAGACTGGATTTGTTAATTTTGTCCACTTATTGGGTGTTTCCCAGTAACCTGAGATAGACAGACTTTATTCAAATGTCGCAGGATGTAAGCTGCTCAGAGTCAAGCTGCCTTTTGCAATTGACAATGGTGATTTTGTCAGTGCTGGTGATATTCAAGTGGTGCTCCAGTTGTTTTGGGATTGCACTCATAGCTAATATTATTATTACTATTACATTTATTTGCCACCCATCTCAGTTTCAAGGCAACTCTTTCCATTAGATGCTGGTTTAAAGATGGAAGGATTCAGGAAAAAAATGGAAATTAAACAGACAGTTCCTTCCTTCCTTCCTTCCTTCCTTCCTTCCTTCCTTCCTTCCTTCCTTCCTTCCTTCCTTCCTTCCTTCCTTCCTTCCTTCCTTCCTTCCTTTAAGGATAAATTTCCTGACATAAAAAAAATGGAAATTAAACAGACAATTCCTTCCTTCCTTCCTTCTCCTTCCATCTTCTTCTCATTTCCATTTCCCTTCCTCCTTCCATCCATGCATCCTTTTTTCATCCTTCTCTTTCCTTCCTTCCTTCCTTCCTTCCTTCCTTCCTCCCTCCCTCCCTCCCTCTAAGGAGAAATTTCCTGACAGAAAAAAAAATTGAAATTAAATGGACAGTTCCTTCCTTCCTTCCTTCCTTCCTTCCTTCCTTCCTTCCTTCCTTCCTTCCTTCCTTCCTTCCTTCCTTCCTTCCTTCCTTTAAGGATAAATTTCCTGACATAAAAAAAATGGAAATTAAACAGACAATTCCTTCCTTCCTTCCTTCCTTCTCCTTCCATCTTCTTCTCATTATCATTTCCCTTCCTCCTTCCATCCATGCATCCTTTTTTCATCCTTCTCTTTCCTTCCTTCCTTCCTTCCTTCCTTCCTTCCTTCCTTCCTTCCTTCCTTCCTTCCTTCCTCCCTCCCTCCCTCCCTCCCTCCCTCCCTCCCTCCCTCTAAGGAGAAATTTCCTGACAGAAAAAAAAAATGAAATTAAATGGACAGTTCCTTCCTTCCTTCCTCTAAGGAGAAATTTCCTGACAGAAAAAAAATGGAAATTAAAAGGACAGTTCCTTGATTTTCCTAACAACAGCACAAAAAGGCTAATACATTCTTATTTTTCTTCTGTGTAGCCACCTTCGGTTGTGTTCATCTCTTCTCCAGCCCACAGTAGACACCTTAAATTCATCCTTAAATATTCCTGCTCCAGAATTATGTTCCCCTTCTTTCCTCTGTTGGCCCCTAAATCAGTGTTACTTAACCTTGGCAACTGAGAAATGGGTGGACTTCAACTCCCAGGGTTCCCCACTCATTGTGGGTTCTTGGCCACCACAACATTCTTGGTTAATGATATGGCCAGGGCTGGGATCTTCCCAGATCCTATGGGCCACTCCTAGTTGCTATGGATATCTCCTGTTCCTTTGGTTGTTGGGTTGTCCCTACATAGACATGTTGGCTTGGACATGGTTATGAGGTTCTGGCAGACAGAATGCACGTAAAATTTTGTTAAGGTTCCTGTTAAACATGGATTTACGGGTCGTCTGACTTCATAGTTACTTTAATCAGCTTTTAGCAACCATGTAGATAAATGTCCTCCAGAAGAATTGTTCCCTCCAACCTGGTCCTTCAAGTCTTCCAACTTTATTACGTGAATTCATTACGCCGATGACGTCAAATTATTTAACACCACCGACAATGATGCTGCCCTACAAAACAACCTTGGCTATGCGTAAGAATGGCTGTGCAATCGGCAACTCCAAATTTCAAACTAACGTATGCTCTGTCCTACACATTGGCAACAAAAATCAGAGCACCAAAATACAAGTTAGGAGGAAATGATCTCGTAGACGGCCCACACTGTGTCAAGGATCTAGGAGTCCTCATCTCAAAAGATCTAAGCCCCAAAGCTCACTGTAGCAGCATTGCCAAAAAGGCTTTAAGAGTTATTAACTTTATTTTGTGAAGCTTCTTCTCCAGCAACATTGAATTGTTATGTGATTTATTTATTTATTTTTGTCAATTGCTTACAAGATAATAGGTATAAGTAAAAACATAGTTATGAATACATAGATACAGATAAGAAAAATAAAAGAAACAATAGGACAGGGACGGTAGGCACAATTGGTGTGCTTATGCACACCCCCTACAGACCTCTTAGGAAAGGGGTGAGGTCAATAGTAGAAAGTCTAAGGTTAAAGTTTTTGAGGTTTGGGAAAGAAACCACAGAGTCAGGTAGAGGATTCCAGACATTGACCACTCTGTTGCTAAATGACCCAAAGGGGCATAGCACAAAAGCAACCAAGTCACAAAAGTAGGTAAAGTCCCTTGAATTCCTCCAACTTAGTCTCCAATGTCCAGTTATCATCGTCTGGAGGGGAAACTTTCCCAAGAACAGTTTTTAAAGGGAAGAAATTTAGTCCAAGCCCAAAGTACATATAGATTATAAATAAAAACCAACACAAACCACGCTGCAGCAATTAACGAGACAGGGCAGGATAAGGAATGGCAGACTTCAAAAGATAACGAAAAACACACAGTTGGCAGGATGCCAGGACCCAGATAAGACTTGACAAACCAAGATAATTCACGCTTTGCTTCTAGCAAGGAGCTGTGTGCAAACACTCTCTTTATCCTGCTTTCCCAGCTGCAACAAATGAAGGGGATCAAGGCTCTTTTCTCCCCCATTAGCCATGTTGCTCCCCTCTCCTTTCCTCCCTGCGTGCCTTAGGATGAAGAAGGGGTGACCCTGGGTCTTCCTCTGAATGCCCCAGTTTCTTCCACAGCCACCCGAGCCACATTCCCCATTCCCTGTCAGCTGTTCCACTTCTCCCTTGGAATCAGATTCCAACAGGGGCATGACATGTTAGTTAGGCATACAAAACCTTTGCCAGACCAATTCTCGAACACAGCTCGTCCACCTGGCATCCGCACTGCATATCGAACATTAACACAATTGAGCGGGTTCAGGGGTATTTCTCGAGAATAGCACTCTACTCCTCCACTCACAATAGAATTCCCTATGCCTCCAGGCTCGAAATGTGTTGGGCCTGGACAATCTGGAACTGCGCCGCCTGTGGTCCGATCTAAGCATAGTACACAAAATTGTCTGCTACAACGTGTTGCCTGTCAACGACTTCTTCAGCCTCAACCACAGTTATAACACGGGAAACAACCAATACAAACTCAAGATAAACCGCTCCAAACTCGATGGCAGAAAATATGACTTCAGCAACAGATAACAGATAATCTCTGACCTATGGCAGTCCAATCTCTTCTTGAATCTCTCCAAGATGCAGCATCCGTCATAAATAGGTGCCGGTGGCCAAGACCCAAATTTTGGTCTCGTGACAGTGGGAATGCTGCAATGGCTGTAAGTGTGAGATCCAGTCATATAAGCCCCCCCACCCACCCCCAGGGCTCTTGCAACCTGGAACAGTCCCATGAATGGTTGTAAATTGAGGATTATATTCTCTTTGTTTATTTTTTAAACCGGTGGACTGGCTGGTTGGTTTTTTTTAGACTCTGTACTTCTGAGCATTCTGCAGATTTTGGAGCATTTTATTTATTGATTTATTTGACTTGTCAATCGCTTACAAGATAATAGGTATAAATATATACATAATTATGAATACATGAAGTGGGTACATATAAGAAAAATAAAAGAAACAATAGGACAGGGACGGTAGGCACGTTGGTGCGCTTATGCACGCCCCCTACAGACCTCTTAGGAAAGTGGGGAGGTCAATAGGAGACAGTCTAAGGTTAAAGTTTTTGGGGTTTGGGGAAAAATACCACAGAGTCGGGTAGAGGATTCCAGACATTGACCGCTCTGTGGCTGAAGTTGTATTTCTTGCAATCAAGTTTGGTGCGATTAACCTTGAGTTTGTATCTATTGTGTGCTCTTGTATTGTTGTGGTTGAAGCTGAAGTATTCATTGAGAGGTAGGACATTGCAATGTATGATTTCATATACTATACTTAGTTTGGACCGAAGGCGGCGTAGTTCTAGATTTTCTAGGTCTAGAATTTCAAGTCTGGTGGCATAAGGTTTTCTGCAACGAGTAGAGGAGTGGAGAACTCTTCTTGTGAAATATTTTTGGACTTTCTCACCTGTGTTAATATCAGATACGTAATGTGGGTTCCAGACTGATGAGCTGTATTCGAGTATTGGTCTAGCAAATGTTTTGTATGCTCTAGTTAGTAGTGTGATATTACCAGAGAAAAAGCTACATAAGATTAGGTTAACAACCCTTAATGCCTTTTTGGCTATGTAGTTACAGTGGGCTTTAGCACTTAGATCATTAGAGATGAGTATTCCAAGGTCCTTGACAGAGTTTAGATCATCAACAAGGTCTTGACTATTCAGCCTGTATTTTATTTTCTGAATTTTTTTTGCCAATATGTAAGACAGAGCATTTATTTGTTGAGATTTGAAGTTGTTTGGCCATTCTGATACATAGTCAAGATCTTTTTGAAAGGTAGCAGTATTGTCTGTGGTGTTGAATAGCTTTACATCATCAGCAAAAAGAACACAGTTGCTCTTAATATGATCACAGAGGTCATTTATGTAGAGTATGAAGAGAGTTGGTCCTAGAACACTGCCTTGGGGGACACCACTGTTGACAGGTAAAGAATTTGATAGGATGCTCCCAATTTTGACCATTTGTTGTCTGTTTGATAGGAATACTTCTATCCAGTTATGTAATTGTCCAAGATACCATAAGATTTTAGTTTTAGGAGTAGTTTGTTGTGTACCACTGAATCAAAGGCTTTACAGAAGTCTATTGCTTTGCCCTTGTATAAAATAAATTGTGGGTGCTTTGATGCGCAAAATAGTTAGCTTTCTTCCACCCTTGGTAATCCAAATCAGATTCTCTCCAGATGAGGAGCATCTGTTTTGGAGACACTGTGTGTGTGTGTGTGTGTGTGTGTGTGTGTGTGTGTATGTGCATGTGTCTGTAGCGGGTGGTCAAAAACGTCAAGATGGCTGCCTGTTTTTGCCTGTTACTTTTTTTAAAAAATAACACACCGAGGGAGCCCCATTCAGAACTAGCAAGCAGCTCCTTTGCTCGAGATGAAACTAACGCAGGTTTTTTTCAAACTTGGCCATGTTCTTTCTTTTACTTCCTTTTTTCCTTCCTCCCTCCCTCCCATTCCATTCCATCCTTTTCCTTATTTCTTTTTCTTTCTTCTTTCTTTTCTTTCTTTCTTTCTATTTTCTTTCTTTCTTTTCTTTTTTCTTTCTGTTTCCTTCTTTCCTTTTTTCCTTCCCTCCTCTTTTTGCCCTTCCCTCCCATACTCCTCCATCCTTCCCTTTCTTTTTTCCTTCCTACCTTTCTTTTTCCCTTCCCTTCCCTCCTATCCTTCCTTCCTTCCTTCCTCCCTTCCATCCTTCCCTTGCCTTCCCTCCCCTCCTCTCTCCTCCCCTCCTTCCCCCTTCCCCCCCTTCCTTTTCCCTTTCCCTCCCTCCTATCCTTCCTTTCTTCCTTCCATCCTTCCCTCCCCTCTTTCTCTTCCTCCCTCTCTTCTTTCCTCTCATTCCCTGACAGTGAGAACAATTAATCCATGGAATTACTTGCCTTCAGAAGTAGTGGGTTTTTTAAAAAAAATAAAACAAAACAGACTGACAGCTGCCATTTGTCCAGAATGATATATTGTCTCCTACTTGAGCTGGGGGCTGGACTAGAAGATCTCCAAGTTTCCTTCCAACTTTATTGGTCTTTTATTCTATTGTTATTCTATGATTCGGGCTGGGGGAGGGGCCACCCCAGAAAAGGCCAGTCATCTCGCCCACACGTCCCCCCCACTTCAAAGAGGGGTGTTTGTGTGTCTCACCATGGATCAGGCCTTCCAAGGTTTGTCCTCCCTGCCTAGAATAGAAATGAAATGAAATGAAATGAAATGAAATACAGGAATAGAAATAGGAACAGAACAGAGTAGAGTAGAATAGAATAGAAAAGAATAGAACAGAACAGAATAGAGAACAGAACAAAAATACAGGAATAGGAATAGGAACAGAACAGAACAGAATAGAACAGAGAACAGAACAGAAATACAGGAATAGAAATAGGAACAGGAATAGAATAGAATAGAACAGAACAGAATAGAACAGACTAGAACAGAGAACAGAACAGAAATACAGGAATAGGAATAGGAATAGGAATAGGAATAGGAATAGAATAGAATAGAATAGAATAGAATAGAATAGAATAGAATAGAATAGAATAGAATAGAAATGAAATGAAATGAAATGAAATGAAATGAAATGAAATACAGGAATAGAAATAGGAACAGAACAGAATAGAACAGAATAGAGAACAGAACAACAATACAGGAATAGGAATAGGAACAGAACAGAACAAAATAGAACAGAGAACAGAACAGAAAAACAGGAATAGAAATAGGAATAGAATAGAACAGAACAGAACAGAACAGAATAGAATAGAACAGAGAACAGAACAGAACAGAAATACAGGAATAGGAATAGAATAGAATAGAATAGAATAGAATAGAATAGAATAGAATAGAATAGAATAGAATTCTTTATTGGCCAAGTGTGATTGAACACACAAGGAATTTGTCTTGGTGCAAATGCTCTCCGTGTCCATAAAAGAAAAGCTACATTTGTCAAGAGTCAAGAATCATCAGGGACAACACTTAGTGATAGTCATAGGGTACAAGTAAGCAATCAATCATACTAGGAAACAGTCCAGATAAATCATTAGGATACAACCAACCAAGTTACAGCCATACAGTCACAAGTGGGAGGGGATGGGCGATAAGGAGTAATGAGAAGATTGATAGTAATAGTAGTGGAGACTTTGGGATGTGAGGGGTCTGCAGGAATTTTCTCAGCCCTCTTTTTGACTCCTGCAGAATGCAGGTCCTCCATGGAAGGCAGGTGGGTAGCCATTGTTTTTTCTGCAGTCCTAATTCCTCTCTGGAGTCTGTGTCTGTCCTGTTGGGTTGCAGAACTGAACCAGACCGTTAGGGGGGTGCAGAGGACAGACTCCATCGTTCCTCTGTAGAACTGGATCAGCAGCTCCTTGGGCAGTTCAAGCTTCCTGAGTTGGTGCCGAAAGAACATTTTCCCATGGCAAGAAGGGATAGACAGCCTCCCCGAAATATTCCCATGACCCGCTTCGAGGACCCCCTCTTGGCCTCTTGGGGTGCCGATCTTTCACCCAGAGGCAGCACCCTGGGGGCCATTGGCATTTGTGCCAAGGGGTCTCTCCTCCTCCTCCTCCTCCTCCTCCTCCTTCATGTGGTTTCCACAAATTACTTCCATCCTGCCATGGAATTCCAGACTCTTAATGAGGAACAAAGTTGAGATATAGATGTATAGATATATAGATATATTTTCAAGAGTGGACCAGACGCCTCCCAGCCCAATTAATGCATTCCAGGAAAGGCCCAGATGAAGTCAGTGGCCTCCTCTAGGGATGGTGGGCCAGAGGTTCAGTCACACCATCCTGGAGGCATTGAGGTTCCCATAAAATGTCTCGAAGGAGGCATTCCATTTCTGATTTCCCTTCTCCTCCTGCAAGGGGATTAGGGAGAGAGAGAGAGCAGGCAGCAGCCCTGAGGGGTTTTCAGCCCATGCCAGGGGACACTGCAGAGTTAAAAGAGGGGTTCAGGGTTAGAAACCTTGAGGGGACTCTCGTGTTTGAAGCTGTCTGCTGCCTTTTACCTGCTCAGCACAGTTTGGCTGGCTTGGGAATTCTTGGAGTTGAAGTCCATACGTGACAGCTGGGGGATCATGGGAGTTGAAGTCCATATGAGATGGCTGGGGGATTCTGGGAGGTGAAGTCCATTCGGGACAGCTGGGGGATCATGGGAGTTGAAGTCCATATGAGATGGCTGGAGGATTCTGGGAGTTGAAGTCCATACAGGACAGCTGGGGGATCATGGGAGTTGAAGTCCATATGAGATGGCTGGAGGATTCTGGGAGTTGAAGTCCATTCGGGACAGCTGGGGGATTCTGGGAGTTGAAGTCCATTCGGGACAGCTGGGGGATCATGGGAGTTGAAGTCCATATGAGATGGCTGGAGGATTCTGGGAGTTGAAGTCCATACACGACAGCTGGGGGATCATGGGAGTTGAAGTCCATATGAGATGGCTGGAGGATTCTGGGAGTTGAAGTCCATTCGGGACAGCTGGGGGATCATGGGAGTTGAAGTCCATATGAGATGGCTTGGGAATTCTTGGAGTTGAAGTCCATACGTGACAGCTGGGGTATCATGGGAGTTGAAGTCCATATGAGATGGCTAGGGGATTCTGGGAGTTGAAGTCCATTCAGGACAGCTGGGGGATCATGGGAGTTGAAGTCCATATGAGATGGCTGGGGGATTCTGGGAGTTGAAGTCCATTCGGGACAGCTGGGGGATCATGGGAGTTGAAGTCCATATGAGATGGCTGGAGGATTCTGGGAGTTGAAGTCCATTCGGGACAGCTGGGGGATCATGGGAGTTGAAGTCCATATGAGATGGCTAGGGGATTCTGGGAGTTGAAGTCCATACAGGACAGCTGGGGGATGATGGGAGTTGAAGTCCATATGAGATGGCTGGAGGATTCTGGGAGTTGAAGTCCATTCGGGACAGCTGGGGGATCATGGGAGTTGAAGTCCATATGAGATGGCTGGGGGATTCTGGGAGTTGAAGTCCATACAGGACAGCTGGGGGATCATGGGAGTTGAAGTCCATATGAGATGGCTGGAGGATTCTGGGAGTTGAAGTCCATTTGGGACAGCTGGGGGATTATGGGAGTTGAAGTCCATATGAGATGGCTGGAGGATTCTGGGAGTTGAAGTCCATTCGGGACAGCTGGGGGATCATGGGAGTTGAAGTCCATATGAGATGGCCAGGGGATTCTGGGAATTGAAGTTCACCCATCATTAAGCACTGCTGGGTGAGGAATTCTGGGAGCTGAAGGGCACCTATTTAGAACATGCTGGCCTGGGGAATTCTGGGCATTGAAGTCCGCCCATCTTAAAGCATGCTTGCCTGGGGGATTCTGGGATTTGAAGTCTACATCTCTTGCATCGTGATAGCTGAGGAACTCGGAGAGTTGAAGTCCACATATTTTTAAGTAGGTTAAAACTGGGGGATTATGGGAGTAGAAGACCACACATTTTGTAACATGCTGGTGGGGAATTCTGGGAGTTGAAGTCCACCCATCATAAAGCAGGCTTGGCTGGGGAATTATGGGAGTTGAAGTCCACGCATGTCAGCTGAGGAATTCTGGGAATTGAAATCCACCCATCTTCAAGCATGTCGGCTGGGGAATTCTGGGAATTGAAATCCACCCATCTTCAAGCATGTCGGCTGAGGAATTCTGGGAATTGAAATCCACCCATCTTCAAGCATGTCGGCTGGGGAATTCTGGGAATTGAAATCCACCCATCTTCAAGCATACTGGCTGAGGAATTCTGGGAGTTGAAATCCACCCATCTTCAAGCATGTCGGCTGGGGAATTCTGGGAATTGAAATCCACCCATCTTCAAGCATGGTGGCTGGGGAATTCTGGGAATTGAAATCCACCCACCTTCAAGCATACTGGCTGGGGAATTCTGGGAATTGAAATCCACCCATTGAAAAGCTGGCAAGCTTAAGAAACACTGCGGGAGGATGTCTCAGCCAAGGTGGACCTTTTTCTTCTTCCCTGGCTTCTTCCCAGTTCATTTCCATCACCATTTTGGGAAGGAGCTCCTTCTTCCCAGTCTATTCTCCATGGCAGATCCTCTATTTTAGCCCACCCCCCCCCCCAAATCAGTGACAGTCCCACCCCTCTCCGTTTGCCTGCGGCCATCCATCTCTTTCCCTAAATTACCAAGGAGAGCGAGCAGGCGAAGGACTTGAAGCCCAAAGATTATCTCACCGCCCGGTTCATCCACATTCAGTTCTGTGGCAGACGGCATATTTTTTCCATCAATCACGAAGGACCCCAAAAGAGCTGACAGCTCATTACCGCTTTGAGCTTGGCAGGGCTTCCCTTTGGGGGTCAGGATGTCGAGATGTTCACTAGAGAAGAGAAGATTTATCCCCGAGGAAGACCATCGATGGTCAAAGATGAGAAGGGGAAAAAAGGGGAAAAAAATAAGTCTGCCTCTTAAAACAATAAGACACAACGGCAATATATTATTGAGTCCTAAGATGAGGCGTTCAGAGAAGATAATTGCTTTCCCACTTGAACTTACTGATGTCTATTTAAAAGTATCACTACTTCTTCATCTTCCTCAAGCACATAAGATTGCAAATGGGTTATTTTGTGTTAATTCTGCAGCTGTAGCAATGTATAGTTTTAATCAGCATGTGTTAAACGTGGTTACTTTCTACCAAGCAGTAGGCTTCCTTACCAAATGTTGGGGCAAAAATTAGAAAGCAATTAACTGAAAACAGTTTTATGTCTTTTTCTGAAGTTTTATAATAAATGGGTTTTTTTGTTTTTTTTTGAAGAGAACAGTAAGACACCACAGTTAATATCAGGCACACAAGGGGAAAAAGTCCTTGTGGGTCTAATGTGTATGGAGTGTGTCTGTCTTTGTATGTCTAATCACACTTGGCCAATAAAGTATTCTATTCTACTCTGTTCCAAAATAATATTTCCCTCTTCAGTCACCCTGATGTCGAAAAGAAGTTGAGACTCTGGAAAGAGTGCAGAGAATAGCAATAAAGTTGATTAAGGGGCTGGAGGATAAAATATAGAAAGAAGGGTTGCTGGAATTTGGTATGTCTAGTTTAGTGAAAAGAAGGACTAAGGGATGATATGATAGCAGTCTTCCAATATTTGAGGGAAGGAAGGAAGGAAGGAAGGAAGGAAGGAAGGAAGGAAGGAAGGAAGGAAGGAAGGAAGGAAGGAAGGAAGGAAGGAAGGAAGGAGAGAGAGAGAAAGAAGAAAGAAAGGCAAGAGAATGAAAGAAAGAATGAAAGATAGATAGATAGATAGATGATAGGATGGATAGATAGAGATAGATAGATAGATAGATAGATAGATAGATAGATGATAGGATGGATAGATAGAGATAGATAGATAGATAGATAGATAGATAGATAGATAGATAGATAGATAGAGATGGATGGATGGATGGATGGATAGATAGATAGATAGATAGATAGATAGATAGATAGATAGATGATAGGATGGATAGATAGAGATAGATAGATAGATAGATAGATAGATAGATAGATAGATAGATAGATGATAGGATGGATAGATAGAGATAGATAGATAGATAGATAGATAGATAGATAGATAGATAGATAGATAGATAGATAGATAGATAGATAGATAGATGGATGGATGGATAGATAGATAGATAGATAGATAGATAGATAGATAGATAGATAGATAGATAGATAGATAGATCAGTTGATCTGGGCAATCCATGGATGGACAGAAGACATGTTTAGTTTAAGGAAAAGAAGGATAGACATGACATGATAGCATCTTCCAATATCTCAGGGCTTCCCACAAAGAAGAGATGTAACAAAAACATGTTGAAACTCTGGAAAGACTGCAGAGAAGGCATATAGTTTTTATTTATTTATTTATCTTGATTTGTCAATTGCTTACAAGATAATAGGTATAAGTATGCACTGTACATAGTTATGAATACATGAAATGGGTACATATAAGAAAAATAAAAGAAACAATAGGACAGGGACGGTAGACACGTTGGTGTGCTTATGCACGCCCCCTACAGACCTCTTAGGAAAGGGGTGAGGTCAATAGTAGATGGTCTAAGGTTAAAGTTTTGGGGGGTTGGGGAAGAAACCACAGAGTCAGGTAGAGTATTCCAGACAGTGACCACTCTGTTGCTGAAGTTATATTTCCTGCAATCAAGTTTGGTGCAATTAACCTTCAGTTCGTATTTATTGCTTGCTCTTGGGTTGTTATGGTTGAAGCTGAAGTATTCATTGACAAGTAGGACATTGCAATGGATGATTTTATGTACTATACTTAGATCAGACTGAAGGAGGCGTAGTTCTAGATTTTCTAGGTCTAGAGTTTCGAGTCTGGTGGCATAAGGTATTCTGCAACGAGTAGAGGAGTGGAGAACTGTTCTTGTGAAATATTTCTGGACTTTCTCAACTGTGCTAATATCAGATACATGATATGGGTTCCAGACTGATGAGCTGTATTCGAGTATTGGTCTAGCAAATGTTTTGTTTGCTCTAGTTATTAGTGTAATATTACCAGAGAAAAAGCTACGTAGGATTAGGTTAACAACTCTTAACACCTTTTTGGCTATGTAGTTACAGTGGGCTTTAGCACTTAGATCATTGGAGATGAGTATTCCAAGGTCCTTTACAGAGCTTGGATCATCAACAAGGTCATAACGCTTGTATTTTATTTTCTGATTTTTTTTTTTGCCACTGAACCAGTAGTAACACCAGTTGAATCCCACACCTGCTTCAAAGACTGTTATTCTATCATATCCTATCTTCCTTGTTGGGAAGGAAAAACAAGCTGTGCTCTGCTTCCTTTTCAGCTCTTGCAGGGACACCAATGTCCTGAGTAGCCGAGATTCAGCACTGACCTGAAGGTTTAGTGATTTATTTTAGCCCCCATTATGCTTTGAGGAAGAAGTTAGATTGGACCCAAAACCTATCAAGCCCGATGATGAACATGCTATAATACAGTTGTTTCTTCTTAGTCTTCTTTAATTTGGCTTTTCCACTTGCATCAAAAAGGCAAAATATGGAGGGTCTTTGGGGGTTTCCGGTGAAGATATGAGACCTGCAAGCTCCCACCCAAGCAAGACAGGCCACGTCAAGATATTGCAAGCATGTCCTCATTTTTGCACCTCAGTTCTCTGTCCGCTGAGCCAAAATCGCGAGGAATCTGCTGTGTGTGCCACAAGAGCTAGCCAATTGAGGAGGAGGAGGAGGAAGAGGACTGTGTGGTCCTTGGTGCTCTCTGAGCTGGGTTATTTTTTGCAGACATTTCGTTACCTGACTAGGTAATATCATCAGTGTTAGAAGTCTCTGGCCTTGGTTGTTTTCTTGCAGACATTTCATGACCAAGTATGTAACATCATCAGGGCTAAAAGGGAAGGGGGTTTGTGAAGAAGAGGAGGAGGAGGAGGACTGTGTGGTCCTGGTGCTCTCTGGCCTTGGTTGTTTTCTTGCAGGCGTTTCGTGACCCAACTATGTAACATCATCAGGGCTAGAAGGGAGAGGGGGTTTTGGATTGGAGGAAGCGGAACCATGGCAGGCAAAGGATGCCACCAATGAACCGCCCTGCTATTTCCCATTGAGCAGTGCTGGATGAAGAGAAAATGAGTTCAATTTGGAACGATACCAATCTGCCTTGGAAGAAATCCAGAAGGCTGGCCTGGAACGGTTCCCACCAAACCAGCCCTTTGCGCTTCACTCGTATTCATGTAACGGCTTATTAGCCAGTGGGAGGGGCAGGGCGGGGCAAGTCCCAATTTCACTGCAGTCTTTGCTGTGTAAATTCAGGCCCGGTGACAGTTCCCGTGGAGTTTTGTGGGTATTTATTTCACCAGAGGCTCCGGCATCCAACCTTGGCGTGAATTTCTGCCAGTTTCCTATAATTCAGCTCGCTGCAACTTGAGGGGGGCGGTGCCAATTTGGACGGATTCCTGGGGTCTCTGGTGTGGTTTTCTCGGGGATGCTAAGCAGTGATTTGAGGTTGCCTTCTTGAGCTGGATCCCACCTTAGCTTAAAGCCCTGGCATTTCCCTTTTTAAAAAAAAGAAAAAAGAAAAAAAAAGTTTGTTTTTAACAATTTTATTTTGTTTTATTCCAAAAAGTTAAAAAAAAAAAAAAACCTGGAATTTCTGAGTGGTCTCTCATCCACGCTGCTTATTTTTCTTTCTTTCTTTTTTTCTTTCTTTTTTTTAAAAAAGCACCTTTTCATTGTTTATTCGTTTTAGAGAGCGTGTCAAACACAAGTGAAAAGGAAAACCATATACTTATACTTTATCTGTTATTCCTGTTGTCTATCCAAACATACAATTTCCCCCAGACCGTATAAAAGTATAAAATAAATATAAGTAATGGAGATATGGAGATATGAATAAAGGAAGATGGGGAAAACCGACGCTACAACAAATTGCAAAAATTATAAACATGATTTGTGGGTTTTTTTTTAATTTTGTAAAACTTTTAATAAAAGTTATTTAAAAAAAAGAAAAGGAATGGAAAACCATAGCAAAAGGGTGAACGGAAAGAAAGAGAAAGGAAAAGCAAGGGAGAAACCAAAGTGTGGATTTCCATTTTTTTTTCCAGCACGGTAAAACACCGAGTAGAGGTAATCCTTGACTTACGACCAATAGGGAGGCCAATATTTCCATTGCTAAGTGGGACGGTTATTGTTAAATGAGTTTTTCTCCCTTTTGATTACTTTTCTTGCCCCTGTTATTAAGTGAACCACTGCAATGGTTAAGTTAGTCATACAGTCGTTAAGTGAATCTGGGTTTGACATTTCTAGAACTACCAACCGGTTTAATCAGCAAAACTCCAAATCAAAATTTCATATTTTTTTTTTCTAACTCAAGCAATAAGATCTTTGCATAAGGATGAGGGTTCCTGCAGGATAAAGTCAAAAGATCCCTGTAATGAAAGCTCCACCCTCTTTTTTTGATGCAAATCTACATTAAATTTAATAATTGATTAAAAATACCCATTAAAAATAGGCAGAGCTTCAATTAGGGCTTCCTGCTTGGGCAGGGGGTTGGACTAGAACAGTGGTTGGCAACCAGTGGGCTGTGGACCACTGGTCGTCCGCGAGAAAATTTTGGTGGTCCGCAGAGAAATGTACACCCCCCCCCCCCAAAGCAATTAATCCAGGTTGTGCAGGAACAAGGCTGCGCTGCCCACATGGTCTGTGGGAACCCAAAGCTTGTGTCACTTGCATTGGGAACAACACGAGGGAGTGAGGGGACGGGGGAAAGAACGGAGGGAGGGAATTGCCCCACTTGCCCCACACGCCGGGCCTGGCCAACCGGGCTGCTTCTTTCCGCTTCTTTCTTCTTCTGCTTTCTTCTTCTGCACGCAAGGAAAGCAGCCAAAGTCTTTCTTTCTCTCCCCCAAACTTCACCAGAAATGAGTCTTTGGGACCCTGCAAGGTCTCCTGCTCCAAGAGGCTACGCCGGCAAAGACTCATTTCTGGTGGAGTTTGGGGGAGAGAAAGAAAGACTTCTGCTGCTAACTGCTGCTTTCCTTGCATGAAGCCAAAAGTCTCTCTCTCTCTCTGGAGACGATACCGTGCGATCCCAAATAAAGAACGATTGATCGTTAGAAAAACGGGATGGGGAATTTTCCTGCAGACTTTTTGGGGGGATTTTCCCAGGGTCTCTGGTCTGCGGGATTATGAATTTTGTGGTCCCTGAGGTCCAAATGGTTGGTGACCCCTGGACTAGAAGACCTCCAAGGTCCCTTCCAACCCTATGATTTTATATTCATTAATACCATTCTGGGCGCCATCTCTGACTTTTGGGTCCATATATCCTACAGACATGCCTGCAAAGGGTGATTTCACATTTTAAAGCAGAACATTGAACAGAAAAGCATGACAGGCAAACAAAATCATATAAAATAAATATAGATTGAAGGTGTTGTGTATGTACCATAGTTAATAAAATATGAGCTTGAGGTAAAGTGCAGGGTCCTGGCCCTGCACTTCTGATTGGCTGTTAGGTGGCCAGATCGGATTGGTTAGTTCTTAGGAATCCGATTGGCCCTTAACAGAGGATTATTATTGGTTTAAAGAGCTAGCGTTCATATCTCGCTATTGGACAATTCTCACAAGGGTTGCCTATATAAGGCAGAGTTCACTGTTATTGTTTTGAGAAGTCACTATGCAATAAAGAGCTGAAAGTTCACATTCAAAGACTGTTTCCATTTACTCCAACCCATGTCCAAGTACGTAACACTGGCGACAAGGATGGGATCTGGAGACGTCTGAACCTAAGAAGCCAGGAAGCAATACCGAGCACGTGATAAGACGACGCCAACAACGAAACTATGTCCGGCGGCATGGTACTACCTGCTCCATTCGATCCGAACAAAGAGGATTGGGAATCCTACATGGATCGCTTCCAAATGTTTCTTGAGACGAATAATTTGAAGGACGCCACACCAGCAAAGAAGCGGGCACTGTTCCTGACACACTGCGGCCCAGCTGTATTTAAAATGGCTAAAGCACTCGCCAAACCTCGAGAAGTGAAAGCCATGAGCTGGGACGACCTCGAACCCATCCTGAGAGACCATTACGCAACAACCGTGCCTACACTCGTGAGACGCCATGAGTTTTATCAGAGAAATCAGCGAAAAGGAGAGTGCGTGGCCGATTTCGTGGCGGACCTCCTGAATTTAGGGGGCCTCTGCGGGTTTGCCGATTTAGAAGAAGCACTAAGAGATCGAGTAATTCTGGGATTAGATGCACTAGGCGTGCAAAGCAAGCTGATGGCGAAAGGCGACATCAGCCTTGCTGACACCATCGCCGAAGCCACGGCTGCGGAGGCGACCAAAAAGTCGGCTGCACAATAATGGCAAAGCCGCAATCCAGCAACACAACCGACCGGCGAAATCTTACCCAACTCAGAAGGGCAGCTTGCAACAGCGCATCACGAGGACCTCTCTTCGTCGTCAGACAGCAACGAAGAAAGGATCCATCGACTGAGGTCCAACCGGGACACTCGCCCTAAGCCCTTACGCTGTGGAGCAAACCATGCCAGGGCCGAATGCAAATTCCGCGACGCACTCTGCCATGAGTGCGGGAAACGAGGCCACATCAGCCGGGTCTGCCACAGCTTACCAGGACCCAGCCAGGCCTCAAAAGGGGCCAACTATCGCCAATCGACAGGAAACCGTCCTGTAAGGCGATAACCAGTAAACCACTCCTACAGAAATCGAGCTTTGCAAAAAGAAGAGGCTCACCATACTATCACTATAGGTCACGCCTCAGTTTTGGACACTAAGAAAATTCGAGTCACGGTAGCCATCGAGAACCATCCTTGCCACATGGAGGTCGACTCGGGATCGTCCCTCTCGATGGTGTCTTGGAAGACACTCAAGCAACTTATCCCCACAATCCAACGCCAAGACCTCCAATTTCAACGCCTCATCCTCAAGGACTACCAAGGAAATCGAATCCCCGTGGTCGGGTCCTGCCGAGTCCGAGTCTCCTTCAAAAAGCATACAGCGTACTTACCTCTAACGATCATCGATAGAGATAGGCCTAGCCTACTAGGCCTCCAATGATTCGCGCCACTCGGCATCGAAGTGGCCGGCGTGAACCGAGTCGGTGGTTGTGAGTGGGAGGAAGACCTTATTTCTGAGTTCAGCGACGTCTTCGCGGACCATTTAGGCGAGTATAAGGGGACCCCAATCTCATTTAGTCTAGATCCAAAAGTAGCCCCAATTCGTTTGAAGCCCCGTCGAGTTCCATTCGCTCTTAAAGCTAAGATTGACGAACAACTCGACAAGCTAATTGCTCAAGGGGTGTTGAAGCCCATCGATCACTCTCCATGGGAAACCCCTATTGTAACGCCCATTAAGCCAGATGGGTCAATCCGAATTTGTGGGGACTACCGGGCCACTTTAAACCACGCCCTACAGCAGAATGCGTATCCAGTTCCGGTGGTGCAGCACCTCCTCCATTCCTTGGGGGGCGGAAAAGTTTTCGCTAAATTAGATTTAGCTCGAGCTTATCAGCAACTACCAGTGGATGAAAAAACGGCCCAAGCCCAAACAATAGTAACGCACAGAGGTGCTTTTAAATGTACTCGATTGCAATTTGGGGTTAGTGTAGCCCCGGGGATATTCCAAAGCCTCATGGAAAGGTTGTTACAGGGAATCAATGGCGTGGTTCCGTATTTTGATGACGTATTAATTGCAGCCCCTACCAAAAAAATCTTGCAGGATCGTTTGAAATGTGTTCTTAAAAAATTCCAAGAGGCAGGACTTAAGGTGAAAAAAAATAAATGTCACTTATATACTGACAGTGTTGAGTTTCTAGGGTATCGGATTGATAGCCAGGGCATCCACCCAACCGAAAGTAAATTAAAGGCGATAAAAAATGCTCCCAGGCCACATAACAATGCCGATCTCCAGGCATTCTTTGGCCTCATTAATTTCTATAATGTATTTTTACTGCACAAGGCGACTGTTGCTGAACCGTTACACCGGTTATTAGATAAAAAAGCATTGTGGGTATGGGGTTACCGGGAAGAACAAGCGTTCCGGAATGTTAAAAAATTGCTCACATCTGACTCTGTACTTATGCAGTATAATGAGACTTTACCATTAGTTATAACCTGCAATGCCTCGCCCTTCGGGGTGGGCGCCATTTTGAGTCATGTACTGCCTAATGGGAATGAAGCCCCTGTTGCATACTTTTCGAAGACTCTTTCACAAGCAGAGCGGAACTATGGACAAATTGATAAAGAAGCTCTCGCAATCGTTTCAGCTGTAAAGAAATTTCATGAATATGTGTATGGAAGGACATTCACCATTATAACTGACCACAAACCGTTGCTAGGGATAATAGCCGGGGACAAGCCAACCCCCTACATATTATCCCCTAGAATGACCCGATGGTCAGAATTCCTAGCTGCTTATAATTATCGCCTGCAATATCACCCGGGGAAAGCCATTTCCCACGCCGACACATTAAGCCGAGCACCGCTTCCAGAGACTCTCGACGATCCGGCACCAACGGCAACCACGTTGCAGATCGAAACACTCAACTCGCCACCTATGACCGCCCGAGACATCACGAGAGAAACCAAACGAGACCACACCTAGCTCGAGTCGTAGGCTGGGTAGAACGCGGATGGCCATTGGACCAAGTCCCAGATGACTTCGCGCCATTTAAAGCAAGACAGACTGAACTTTTTTCCCAAAAAGGCTGTGTCATCTGGGGCGATAGAGTCGTTGTCCCAGAACGACTCCAGAAGACGCTGCTACAAATTCTGCACGAGGGCCACCCCGGCATCGTGCGGATGAAAGCGCTTGCACGAAGCTACGCATGGTGGCCGGGCATGGTCCGGCAAATCAAGCAGTGGGTCAAAGCGTGTACCAATTGCCAACAAGCCAGCAACACCCCACCAAAAGCCATGCCTACTGAATGGGAGACGTCACATGGACCCTGGTCCAGAATCCACCTGGATTTCGCGGGGCTGACCAAAGGATATACCTTCCTGCTGACAGTCGACGCATACTCCAATTGGTTAGAAATTCATCGTATGACGGCCACAACTTCCGAGGCAGTGATTAAGATCCTAAATAGACTCTTTGCAACCCACGGATTGCCTGACGTCCTGGTGTCCGATAACGGGCCACAGTTTACGGCACTAATGTTCGAGCAGTACCTCGCTGACCGCGGCATCTGCCATGCACTCACCTCGCCTGCGCACCCTGCGACCAATGGCCGAGCAGAACGCATGGTCCAATTTGTTAAAAAGACTTTGCAAAAAATGGACTATGACAATATCGATGACAAAGTCAACCAAATTTTCTTTTTGCAACACATAACTCCACATGGCGTCACCGGCAGAACTCCCGCGGAGCTACTGATGGGACGAAGACTCCGTTCCCACCTCGACCGGTTGCACCCTGCTTACGAACCGGAAAAGCCAATAGGATCCAGTGGCCGCTATCGCACTTTCCAGGTAGGAGACCGCGTTTACGCACGAAACTTATCAGGCGATCCGTTATGGATAGAGGCAACAGTAGTGCGAGTGACCAGCCCCAAATCCTACGTAGTGAAATGCTGTGACAACAGACTGTGGAAACGGCATATTGACCAATTACGGTCACGACTCACAACGGCCAGTCAACAACTCCCCCATGACCAAACCGAGGGGGGGGGAGGTACAGAAGAAGATGACGTTCCAGGGAATCTGCTCGAAGGGAGTGACGAATCAAGTGAGACTCAGGAAATGGAGCAGGAAGGAGAATTGTTTGCACTGCAAGAAATTGCACCTGAGCAAGAAGCAGAGACACTGCCAAACAACAATCTACCTCAACAGGATTGCAATCAACCAATCCAACAAAAATCCGAAAGACTTAAAAGACAACCGTCCTATTTAAAGGACTATATAACTACACTGTAATTAAGAAGCCAGGGGGAAGGGGTGTTGTGTATGTACCATAGTTAATAAAATATGAGCTTGAGGTAAAGTGCAGGGTCCTGGCCCTGCACTTCTGATTGGCTGTTAGGCGGCCAGATCGGATTGGTTAGTTCTTAGGAATCCGATTGGCCCTTAACAGAGGATTATTATTGGTTTAAAGAGCTAGCATTCATAGCTCGCTATTGGACAATTCTCACAAAGGTTGCCTATATAAGGCAGAGTTCACTGTTATTGTTTTGAGAAGTCACTATGCAATAAAGAGCTGAAAGTTCACATTCAAAGACTGTCTCCATTTACTCCAACCCATGTCCAAGTACTTAACAGAAGGATTGATTGAAACCAGCTGGGCTGGCACTCTTTGAGTGGGTTTTCTGGAAAAAAAGATATAATAATAATGTCAGGCTTTCCAAATTTTCCACTCCCCAAAACCAAACAGATCAAAAGGGAAAGGGGGAAAAATATAGTGGAAATATAGATTATAGTCTTTGAAACCTCCATCTCTGCCTTTTGGGCACATGGCAGAAAACTTTCGAGGTATGGGCCGAGCATTAAAGAATAATTTGGGGTTCCAGTTCGAACTGGGGTTGCACAAGAATAAATAAAAATGAGATCCAGACAGCTGTGAGGAAGGAAGAAATATTTATTCCTAAAAGCAAAACAGTTTGTTACAGAGAAATGAGATACAGCGGCAAACTTTTACAGAGGCAGCTTGTTTTACAATAGAATAGAACTGGAAGGGAACTTGGAGGTCTTCTAGTCCAGCTCCCTATACTACTCCTTGATCAGGATCTTGTTTTAATTGCTCTTTTACCCCAAATGCAATTTATGAGCATTTTGTACACCATCTTCAACTGCATTGCAGTTTACCCAAGCACATTCAAGTGCATATAGCTCCCACATACACACACATGGACACATATTTCTATATGTACATGCATACACACTCTGTATGGGAGCAAGCCTGCGCACACTTGCACATTGTTCTCATTTTTGTCCAGGGTGTAGAAGTGTCTACATGCTGAGGGGGATGTGTGTGTGTTGTGTATTGTGAACATAACAGTTCTGCTGGGAGACTTAATTTAATTAAACTTTATTGTGTTTGCAGGCCTTATTCTTTGATATGTGGATTGGGTCTGGGTAACTTATTTGTGGGTTTGAGGACGTTTGCTAATTTGAATGTGGGCTCCTTCATGAGGCAATCTGTGTTCTGATTGGTTGCTGGGTGTAAAAGGGGGCGTTCCCCTTTTTTCCCTCCTTTTTCTTCTGTGTGCTCTGTAGGCTGTTAAGATTTACTTCACAATGATTTACCTCAGGATGATTTACCTCACAACGATCTTGTCTGTTATGAATATAGATGTTAAATATATTTATTTATATCAAAACTACAAATTTGTGTCAGTGTCTCTGACTTCATTTGGGCACCGGCTGCACAATTTCCTTGACAGGAACTCTCATCACTAAATGAGTTCAGTTAATGATGCCCAATTTTATGACTTTTTCCCTCAAGGTCATTAAGCAAACCCCATGGTTGTTAAGCGAATCTGGCTTTCCCCATTGACTTTGCTTGTTGGAAGCTGGCTGAGAAAGTCACAAATGGGGATCATGTGACCCTGGGATGTTGCAACCAAAGTAAATAACAAATAACAGATAATCAGAGTTGGAAGGGACCTTGTAGGTCATCTAGTCCAACCCCCTGCCCAAGCGGGAGACCCTACACCATTTCTGACAGATAGGAGTCCAGTCTCTTCTTGAAAGTCTCAAGTGATGAAGCTCCCACAACTTCCAAGGGAAACTTAGGTTCCGTTGGTTGATTGGTTTCATTGTCAGAAAATTCCTCCTTATTTCCAGGTTGAATCTCTCCTTGCTCAGTTTCCATCTATTGTTCCTTGTCTGGCCTTCAGGTGCCTTGGAGAATAGCTTGACCCACACCCCCTCTCTATGGCAGCCCCTCAAATATTGGAAGATGCTCTCATGTCTCCCCTGGTCCTTCTCTTCCCTAGACTAGCCAGGCCCAGTTCCTGCAACCGTCCATCATATGTTTTAGCCTCCAGCCCCTCATTATCCTGGTTGCTCTTCTCTGCACTTTTTCCAGAGTCTCAACATCTTTTTTATAGTGTGATGACCAAAACTGGATGCAGGACTCTAGGTGTGGTCTTACTAAGGCTTTATAGAGTTATATTAGTATCTCCCTTGATCTCGATTGCATCCTTCTGTAAATGCAGCTTAGGATTGCATTGGCTTTTTTGGCGGCTGCTGCACACAACTGGCTCCTATTTAGCTGGTTGTCCACTAAGACTCCAAGATCCCTCTCCCAATTCCTGCTATTGAGCCTGGTTTCACCCAGTCTGTATGTGTCCTTTTGGGTTTTCCTTGCCAGTTGCCAAGTGTCCAAATTTGAACCATGTGACCATGGGGTTAGAACCCATTTTCCATGTGGATCCAAGATCTCCCACCACCCAGTGGAGTAGCCTCAGGCAACTTCTGGGTATGGAGGGGAAGAGACGAAGGGAAGGGAAGAAGAAAGGAAAGGATGGATGGAGAGGAAAGGAGAGGAAAGAGGGAGGAAAAGAAAGAAGAAGGGGAATGGAAGAGGAAAGGAAAGGATGGATGGAAAGGAAGGGAGATGGGAAGGGGGATGGAAAAGATGGATGAAGAGGAGAGGAAAGGAAAGAAGAAGAGAATGGAAGAGGAAAGGATTGATAAAAAAGGAAAAGAATGGAAAGGGGAATGGAAGAGGAAAGGAAGAAAGGACTGATGAATGGAAATGGGAATGGGAATGGAAGGATGGATGAAGAGGAGAGGAGAGGAAAGGAAAAGAGAAGGGGAAGGGAAGAGGAAAGGATGAATGAAAAGGAAAGGAAAGGAGAAGGGAAAGAGAAAGGAAAGGATGGATGGATGGATGGATGGATGGATGGAAGTGAAGAGGAAGGGATGGAGAAAGGAAATGAAAGAAGGAATGGACAAGGAAAGGATGAAGAGGAAAGGAAAAGGGGAATGGAAGAGGAAAGGAAAGAATGAAGACGAGAGGAAAGGAAAGAAGGAAAGGAAAGGAGATGGAAAGGGGATAGGGAAGGATGAGTGGAAAGGAAAGGAAAAGAGGAAGGAAGGGAAGGAGAAAGGAAAGGATATATGAAGAGGAAGAGAAGGAGGACAGAGGAAGGAAGGAAGGAAGGAAGGAAGGAAGGGGAAAAGAGAGGGAGGAGGGAGGAAAGGAGGCCTTTGCAAAAATGAAAACATTTGAGTTGACCCAACAAAAATGGGGGGGAGGGGAGAGGTTCCAGAGTGGAAAAGTGAAAGATCTTTCACCTCAAATCAAAAACAGATTTCCCAGCAATGTTTCTCAACTTCGGCAACTCCGCCATGTCTGGACTCCAGCTCCCAGCATTCCCCAGCCAGCCAGTGACAGAGGCTCCACCCCGGCGGCTGTCGGTGGGAACCGAGCGGGTGGCAGAGCCCTTTGGTGAAATGCCAGCTGCGGTGGCACCCTAGAGAGGGAGAGAACAAAGGAGAACTAACTGCAGAGTGGTGGTGCCTGGAGTAAGCCCACGCCCGGGGGCAGAACTTTTGCGAGAAACAAAAATACAACCACCTCTTTTCAAAATCTGAAACACACACACACAAGTTTCCAGTTCCCCTCACTACATAAACCCCATCCCAGAAAAAATCAGCCTTCTGCGAACAGGAATCTAACATGTTTGCTGCCTGCCTGTAAATCTTTCCCAGCCAATATGTGTTAAGAGAGTTTAGAATAGAAGAAAAGAGAATATAGAATAGAATAGAATAGAATAGAATAGAATAGAATAGAATAGAATAGAATAGAGAACAGAAATGAAATGAAATGAAATGAAATGAAATACAGGAATAGAATAGAATAGAATAGAATAGAACAAAATAGGATAGAGACTAGAGACTAGAGACTAGAGAATAGAGAATAGAGAATAGAGAATAGAGAATAGAGAATAGAGAATAGAGAATAGAGAATAGAGAATAGAGAATAGAGAATAGAGAATAGAATAGAATAGAGAACAGAAATAAATGAAATGAAATGAAATGAAATACAGGAATAGAATAGAACAGAATAGAATAGAACAGAACAGAACAGAACAGAACAGAATAGAGAATAGAGAATAGAGAATAGAGAATAGA
This sequence comes from Hydrophis major, assembly GCA_033807585.1. NCBI lineage: Eukaryota > Metazoa > Chordata > Lepidosauria > Squamata > Elapidae > Hydrophis > Hydrophis major. The sequence continues at coordinate 964,032 of CM066331.1, forward strand.
GAATAGAGAATAGAGAATAGAGAATAGAATAGAATAGAGAACAGAAATAAATGAAATGAAATGAAATGAAATACAGGAATAGAATAGAATAGAATAGAATTCCTTATTGGCCGTGGAATTGGACACACAAGGAATTTTTCTTGGTGCAAACGTTCTCAGTGTACATAAAAGAAAAGATACAAGAAAAGTACAACACTTAATAATAGTCATAGGATACAATAAGCAATCAAATCATACAAGGAAACAGTCCATATAAATTGTAAGGATACAAGCTACAAAGTTACAGTCATACAGACACAAGTGGGAGGGGGAAGGGTGATAAGGAGGGATGAGATGATTAATATTAATAGTAGTGCAGACTTTGTCAATAGTTGGACAGTGTTGAGGGAATTATTTGTTTAGCAGAGTGATGGCGTTCGGGGAAAAACTCCCCTTATATCTAGTTGTTCTGGTGTGCAGGGCTCTATAGCCTCGTTTTGAGGGAAGGAGTTGAAACAGTTTATGTCCAGGATGTGAGGAGTCTGCAGATATTTTCACAGCCCTCTTTTTGACCGTGCAGTATATAGTATCAGTTGAAAGCAGGTGGGTAGTAATTGTTTTTTCTCTGCAGTCCTATAATTACTCTCTGGAGTCTGTGTCTGTCCTGTTAGGTCACAGAACGAAACCAGTTATGGAGGTCCAGATGACAGACTCAATCATTCCTCTGTAGAACTTACAGATTCAAATTAACAGAGTTGGAAGGGACCTTGTAGGTCATCTAGTTCAACCCCACTGTCTGTATCAACAGCTCCTTGGGTAGTTTGAACTTCCTGAGTGGGCGCAGAAAGAACATTCTTTGTTGGGCTTTTTTTGATGATGTTTTTGATGTTAGGTGTCCATTTTAGGTCTTGTGATATGATGGAAGCTAGAAATTGGAAGGACTCTACTGTTGATACTGAGTTGTCTAGTATTGTAAAAAGTGGTCGTATGGGAGGGGGGTTTTTGCCTTATTTTATTATCCTTTTTGCAGCAGTTGTTAAGTGAGTCACTGCAGGTGTTGTCAGTAACATAGTTATTAAGTGGATCTGGTTTTCCTTGCTAGAAGGTCGCAAAAGGGGATTTTACGTGACCCCTACCCAGGGGGACATGGCAGCCATCATAAATACTGTATAAGCCGTTTGCCAAAGGTCTGAATTTTGATCAGGGGACCATTGGGGATGCTGCAATGGCCGTAGGTGTGAAAAACTTTCATTCAACGGTCACTAAACGAATGATTGTAAGATGAGGATTTACCTGTGTATTCTGCTCTCCCCAGGCTGACTTGAGTCCAGCATTCAGCATGGGGAAAAAATATGGAAATTCTACCTGGACAGTATCAGGTTGAGGAAGCTGGAGAGAATTTGGTTTAAAAGCAATTTTCGGACAGTCTCTTCTGAGTTTCCAGGGCCTGCTGTGAACCTAGATGCAGCCTTAATGAGGGAAACCCCTTGGGATTTTTGGAGAACTCCTTCTCCAAATGAGTTGACCTGATCTCTTTTTCCTCAGGAGGAGAATTAAGTCCTTAAATCTCTCCCCCGTGGAATCTTTTCAATTTCTTGGGTTTTGTGGAATGTGTCTGCTAATTGCAGGGAAGGCAGATATAAGGAGCTGCGTTATATCGCCAGAGGCAGTTAAAAAATCATGTGCATTTCCATAAAGCTTTATTGAGTTTTTTTTTACAAACACCATAAAAAAGGAAGGAGGGAGGGAGGGAGGGAGGGAGGAAGAAGAGGGATAAAGGGAAGGAATGAGGGCAAAGGAGGGAAGGAAGGAAGGAAGGAAGGAAGGAAGGAAGGAAGGAAGGAAGGAAGGAAGGAAGGAAGGAAGAGGGATAAAGGGAAGGAATGAGGGCAGAGGGAGGGAAGGAAGGAAGGAAGGAAGAGGGATAAAGGGAAGGAATGAGGGGGAAGGAAGGAAGGAAGGAAGGAAGGAAGGAAGGAAGGAAGGAAGGAAGGAAGGAAGGAAGGAAGAGCGATAAAGGGAAGCAATGAGGGCAGAGGGAGGGAAGGAAGGAAGAGGGATAAAGGGAAGCAATGAGGGCAGAGGAGGGAAGGAAGGAAGGAAGGAAGAGGGATAAGGGGAAGGAATGAGGGCAGAGGGAGGGAGGGAAGGAAGGAAGAGGGATAAAGGGAAGGAATGAGGGCAAAGGAGGGAAGGAAGGAAGGAAGGAAGAAGAGGGATAAAGGGAAGCAATGAGGGCAAAGGAGGGAAGGAAGGAAGGAAGAGGGATAAGGGGAAGGAATGAGGGCAGAGGGAGGGAAGGAAGGAAGGAAGAGGGATAAAGGGAAGGAATGAGGGCAAAGGAGGGAAGGAAGAAAGGAAGGAAGAAGAGGGATAAAGGGAAGCAATGAGGGCAGAAGGAGGGAAGGAAGGAAGGAAGGAAGAGGGATAAAGGGAAGCAATGAGGGCAAAGGAGGGAAGGAAGGAAGGAAGAGGGATAGGGGGAAGGAATGAGGGCAGAGGAAGGGAAGGAAGGAAGGAAGAGGGATAAAGGGAAGCAATGAGGGCAGAGGAGGGAAGGAAGGAAGGAAGAGGGATAAGGGGAAGGAATGAGGGCAGAGGGAGGGAAGGAAGCAAGGAAGAGGGATAAAGGGAAGGAATGAGGGCAAAGGAGGGAAGGAAGGAAGGAAGAGCGATAAAGGGAAGCAATGAGGGCAGAGGAGGGAAGGAAGAAAGGAAGGAAGAGGGATAAAGGGAAGCAATGAGGGCAGAGGAGGGAAGGAAGGAAGGAAGGAAGGAAGGAAGGAAGGAAGGAAGGAAGGAAGGAAGGAAGGAAGGAAGGAAGGAAGAGGGATAAGGGGAAGGAATGAGGGCAGAGGGAGGGAGGGAAGGAAGGAAGAGGGATAAAGGGAAGGAATGAGGGCAAAGGAGGGAAGGAAGAAAGGAAGGAAGAAGAGGGATAAAGGGAAGCAATGAGGGCAAAGGAGGGAAGGAAGGAAAGAAGAGGGATAAGGGGAAGGAATGAGGGCAGAGGGAGGGAAGGAAGGAAGAGGGATAAAGGGAAGGAATGAGGGCAAAGGAGGGAAGGAAAAAAGGAAGGAAGAAGAGGGATAAAGGGAAGCAATGAGGGCAGAAGGAGGGAAGGAAGGAAGGAAGAGGGATAAAGGGAAGCAATGAGGGCAAAGGAGGGAAGGAAGGAAGAGGGATAAGGGGAAGGAATGAGGGCAGAGGGAGGGAAGGAAGGAAGGAAGAGGGATAAAGGGAAGCAATGAGGGCAGAGGAGGGAAGGAAGGAAGGAAGAGGGATAAGGGGAAGGAATGAGGGCAGAGGGAGGGAAGGAAGCAAGGAAGAGGGATAAAGGGAAGGAATGAGGGCAAAGGAGGGAAGGAAGGAAGGAAGGAAGGAAGGAAGGAAGGAAGGAAGGAAGGAAGGAAGGAAGGAAGGAAGGAAGGAAGAGCGATAAAGGGAAGCAATGAGGGCAGAGGAGGGAAGGAAGAAAGGAAGGAAGAAGAGGGATAAAGGGAAGGAGCACGGGAAAGGAAAAAAGGAGAGAGAAAGGGAAGGAGAGAAGGCAAAGGAAGGAAGGAAGGAGAGGGCTAAAGGGAAGGAGTGAGGGGAAAGAAAGGAGTAAGAAGGAGAAAGTGAAAGAGGGAGGGGGAAGGAAAGAAGGAGGAAGGAAGAAAGGGAAAGGAAGAAAGAAGGTAGAGGGATAAAGGGAAGGAAGGAGGGCGAAGGAAGGAAGAAGATGGATAAAGGGAAAGAGCGAGGGGAAAGGAAAGAAAGAGGAAGAGGGAAAAACGGAAGGAGGGAGGGCAGAGGAAGGAAGGAAGGAAAGAAGGAAGGTTGATTCCATTTGCAGCAATTGTAAGCGCAATTACAAAATTATCTTGTAGTTTATAGTCAAAATGCACTAATTTCACGTAAGCAGAACTTTGCCTGAGCATTTGGAAGCATTTGGAAAATGAAGAGAACTTTATGGAAACTTTAGACTGGCGCCATGACTTCACTCTTTGGCAGCTGGTGCCATCACACGTGGCAAAGTGGAAATGAAAAATGGAGGGGTGTTAATTTATATTAAGGCAGTGGAGTGGGGTGCCTTGGAAGGCCACCGGTTCCCGTAGCTCCAAATGGGACAGTTGGCTGATCCCTTTTTCCAGGAAAAATGGAAACTCTCATCTAGAGCATGACCACATGTTGTCAACCAGGATGATGTTAGATTGACCAGGGAAACAACGATCCTTTCAAGAAACAGGGGAGGGGGCAGTGGGGGGGGGTATTAATTACCTTGATTTGTTCTGAGGGTTTGGAGAAACTGGCAAAAACTGGGGAATGAAAGTCACTTGTGAAGGAATAGAAGCAAGATTAATGTAGACCAATGTTTGGCCACTTGAAGTGAGGTGAATGTCAACTCCCAGAATTCCCCAGGCAGAAAAAGTGGTTTATTCAGTGGGTTTTTTCTCCTTCCTTCCTTCCTTCCTTCCTTCCTTCCTTCCTTCCTTCCTTCCTTCCTTCCTTCTTTCTTTCTTTCTTTCTTTCTTTCTTTCTTTCTTTCTTTCTTTCATTTCATCACCCATACACCTTATCCAAAGTAACAAGTGGGTGGCTCGCAATGCCATGAAAGCATAAATATAAAAGTGTTAAAATTAACAACAGTTAAATTTATCTGAATTGTTCTTTCTTATTTCCTTCCCTCCTTCCTTTCTATCTCTCTCTCTTCCTTTTTACTTTCTTTACTTCCCTCCTTCCTTCTCTACTTTCTTTCTTTCTTTCTTTCTTTCTTTCTTTATTTCTTTCTTTCTTTCTTTCTTTCTTTAATTCCTGCCTGCCTGCCTGCCTGCCATCCCTCCCTCCCTCCTTTCCTTCCTTTTCTTTTTCCTTTTTCTTTCCTTCCTTTCCTTCCTTCTCTTCTTACTTCTCTTTCTCTTTCTTCCTTTCTTTTTCTTTCTTTCTTTTGTTCTTTCTTTCTTTCTTTCTTTCATTTCAACACCCATCTCACTCAGAGGTGGAATTCAAATTTTTTAACAACCAGTTCTGTGGGCGTGGCTTAGGTGGTGGGCGTGGTTTGGTGGTCATGTCACTGGCTGGCCGTGGCTAACTCAATATCACTCACATCAAGGAACGCATCTCCTCGCCTGGCCTCTTGTGACTGTGGGGATGCTGCAACAGTCGTAAGTGTGAAAAATGGTCATAAGTCACTTTTTTTCAGTGCCATTGTAACTTTGAATGGTCACTCCACACAAGCAAAGTACCAGCAAAGGAAGGGAAAAAAAACTCCAGAGAAGTTCCTGAGACAGGAAAATCTAGTCCTGCCAAGAATGTAATAAGGGTTAACGGAGAGGCAGTTTCTGTAAGCAACACCAGAATGTTTCCTTCCTGCCTTCCTTACAGGATTAGCCCAGTAATTTCTTCTAACAACCGGTTCTCCGAACTGCTTAGAATGTTAACAACCGGTTCTAGCGAATAGGTGAGAACCGGTAGAATCCCACCCCTGATATAAAGTAAAGTAAAGTAAGCTAAACTAAACTAAAATTAACTTATTGGTTGATCTGAAATTAATATACTTGTATTTTACAAGTTATATGTTTTCTCGAGTTTTGAATGCCTCCCAGAGTTACCTCCATTTCGTGTTTGTTTCCTTGGAACCAGGTTTGGGTCAAAGCTGGATTCGCTTAAGGACCCTGTGGTTCACTTAATAGCTGCAATGATTCGCTGAACAACCATGGTAAAATCAGGACCGATTCACTTAGCAATTGCCTTGTTCAGCAATGGAAATTTTGGCCTCCGTTTTGGTGATAAATCAAGCACTATCTGTGTTTGGAACTAACGTGAAGCCTGCATTTGTAAGAGCAACTGAGAAAACCTGGAAATTGTTACGAAAAGCGCCTGTCCAGTGCCATTTCGAAAGTGTTCCGATCTGTGTCGCTATACAAATATGTGTTTAATCTGAATAGCAAGTCTATTTTATTTTTATTTTCACATGCATTATGAGTGAGGTTTTCCTTTGAAGCAGGGAAATGCTGAAATTAAAAACATCGTTCTGGATTGCATTTAAGCATTGATTTGGGATATTCCTCTGCCATCAATAAACATTCTGACAGATGTGACAGGATAGCGGTCTTCCAATATTTGAGGGGCTGCCCCAGAAAAGAGGGAGTCAAGCTATTCTCCAAAGCACCACAAAGCAGAACAACAGCAAAAAAAAAATGAACGGAAATTAATCCAGGAGAGAAAGCAATCTGGAACTAAGGAGAACAATTAACCAGTGGGACAACTTGCCACCAGATCTGGTGGATGCTCCATCACTGGAGGATTTTAAGAAGAGATTTGTCTGGAATAGTTTAAGTTTTCCTGTTTGAGCAAGGGGTCGGACTAGAAGACCTTCAGGGTCCTTTCCATCGCTGTCATTCTGTTATTCCCATCGGAGATATGAGGGAAATATTTAAATTCAAGGCCCCTAAATCAATAATATGAATGAAAATGAAATGTATATGTTTTCTGGGTTAAGCTGCCATTGTGTTAAAAGAGACTGGAGCCAAGAGCTTTGCAATTCTTCAAAAGCTGCAGGAAATGCATTACAGAGATTTCTTTAAAAAAAAAAAAAAAGCTAACAATTTTCAATATACAGGGATATAAAAGTCGGATCCCAATGACGAAAGCTTTGCAGGAAGCGAAGTAGTTCAGTTGGATTCCAAGTCCTTCCTTACAGCTCTGGGAACTCTGGTCAGGTTTTTTTATAGTACTTCGGGTTTGGTTTCTGTTATCATTAATTTGGATACTTCTGTCTTTTGGCAGCCATCTACAGCACTGAAAGGCATGCCCTTATCTTGAGGAACTGTTTATAATTAGTTCTGGCTAGGAATGCAAGTAATTCCCAGTGTTGCATTAAAATAGGTTTTACTCTTAAAATAAGTTTGTGTTTCATTATGTTTGACAAAGCTTGGGTCAGAACACTGTGCTACTAACTGATGCCACGGTTCACTTAACAAACCGCAATGATTCACTTAGCAACAGTGGCAAAAAAAAGGTTGTAAAATGAGGCAAAGCTCACTTTATAATCGTCTCACTTAGCCACCAAAAACGTTGGGCTCACGGCAGGCGAAGATCAACTTGTTTTCTATGCCTTTTTCTTCGGATGTCCAACAGGTCGAGTCGGAGGATCAAGTCTTGGCGACCTTCTGTGGGAAAGAGGACCGGGATCCAGAACAGACCCCTGGACGAGAGCCAATCACGTCTCCGGGATCACGTCTGAGTCTCACGTTCCGATCTGACTTCTCCAACGAGGAGCGGTTCACCGGGTTTGATGCCCATTACGCAGCTGTGGGTGAGTTTGGATAGTCCATTTGTGTTAAGCCTGGGTTCCCCAACCAGGGTTAAGGAGACAAGCTAAATAGAATGTGCAGCGTTAGTCAGATAGGCACACAGATAAATGAGTGAGCTAAGCTTGTATGTTTATTAACATACAGTAAAAATAACAGATACGCTTGTGCTATCAAAAATATAGTTTATTCCATTATGAGTTCATAGCATAGTCAAAATAACAGTCCAATAGTCATGTATCATTTAGTCAGCCCATTCAGGGATATTCAGTTAGCAAAGTCCGTTTAGAATATCCTATGTCAGTTCACTTACAAGTCAGTCCTTTGTTTTCTCTCCCGTTCGAGCAATGCAGACTTGTTTCCTTGCAGTAATCAGGGATCATCAAAGCCAGAGAGAGAGCAAGCTGTCGTCTTGCTTCTTTTAAAGTGCTTTCACAACCACTCCCCTAATTACATTCCTATATTTAAAGTTGCAGACACTTTAACTTGTAAACCATGATAACATATTTATTATTTTACCTAAACCAGTTAGGGTAAACAATGTTATCCCTAACAATTTCCACCCCCACTTCAGGGGGAAGGATATACTGCAAAATCGCCATTCCTTTCCCCACCCCACTGACCTGCTTTCCAGCTCCATTCTACTTTGCAGGGAAACCAAGGAAGACCCAGCTAATCAACTGGGACTCAATGGGAGGCAGAGAAGAGATGGGGTTGGCGGGGCCAGTCAGAGGCGGGATTGGCCGGTTCTCCCAACTACTCAAAATTTCTGCCACCGGTTCTCCAAAACCAGTCAGAACCGTCTGAATCCCACCCCTGGATAACTTGGTTGGTTCCTTCGCTCATCCAGACAGGTCACAGGCCAACATTAGAACTCAGAACGAGGAGAAAGGAGAAATGCTTGGGCAGGGGATTGGACTAGATGACCATCAAAGTCCCTTCCAAATCTGTTATTCTGTTAAATTCCTTGTCACCTCAGTGATTGGCCCAAAGTCACCCAGCTGGCTTTCATGCCTTAGGCAGGACTACAACTCACCATGTCCTGGTGATTGGCCCAAAGTCACCTAGTTCACTTTCATGCCCAAGACAAGACTAGAACTCCCCGTCTCCTGGTGATTGGCCCAAAGTCACCCAGTTGGGTCTCATGCCTAAGGCAGGACTAGAACTCCCTGTCTCCTAGTGATTGGCCCAAAGTCACCCGGTTGGATTTCACACCTAAGGCGGGACTAGAACTCACCGTCTCCTGGTGATTGGCCAAAAGTCACCCAGCTGGCTTTCATGCCTCAGGCAGGACTACAACTCACCATGTCCTGGTGATTGGCCCAAAGTCACCTAGTTCACTTTCATGCCCAAGACAAGACTAGAACTCCCCGTCTCCTAGTGATTGACCCAAGTCACCCAGTTGGGTCTCATGCCTAAGGCAGGACTAGAACTCCCTGTCTCCTAGTGATAGGCCCAAAGTCACCCAGTTGGGTCTCATGCCTAAGGCAGGACTAGAACTCCCTGTCTCCTAGTGATTGGCCCAAAGTCACCCAGTTGGATTTCACACCTAAGGCGGGACTAGAACTCACCGTCTCCTGGTGATTGGCCAAAAGTCACCCAGCTGCCTTTCATGGCTAAAGTGGAACTAGAACTCCCTGTCTCCTGGTGATTGGCCGAAAGTCACCCAGCTGCCTTTCATGCCTAAGGCAGGACTAGAACTCACTGTCTCCTGGTGATTGGCTCAAAGTCACCCAGCTAGCTTTCATGGCAAAAGTGGGACTAGAAATCCCTGTCTCCTGGTGATTGGCCGAAAGTCACCCAGCTAGGTTTCATGGCTAAAGTGGGACTAGAACTCCCCATCTCCTGGTGATTGGCCCAAAGTCACCTAGTTCTCTTTCATGGCTAAGGCAGGACTAGAACTCACTGTCTCCTGATGATTGGCCCAAAGTCACCCAACCAGCTTTCATGCCTAAGGCGGGACTAGAACTCCCCGTCTCCTGGTGATTGACCCAAAGTCACCCAGCTGGCTTTCATGCCTAAGGCAGGACTAGAACTCCCCGTCTCCTGGAGATTGGCCCAAAGTCACCCAGCTGGCTTTCATGCCTAAGGCAAGACTAGAACTCCCGTCTCCTGGTGATTGGCCCAAAGTCACCCAACCGGCTTTCATGCCTAAGGCAGGACTAGAACTCTCCGTCTCCTGGTGATTGGCCCAAAGTCACCCAGTTGGCTTTCATGCCTAAGGCAGGACTAGAACTCCCCGTCTCCTGGTGATTGGCCCAAAGTCACCCAACCGGCTTTCATGCCTAAGGCAGGACTAGAACTCCCCGTCTCCTGGTGATTGGCCCAAAGTCACCCAGCTGGCTTTCATGCCTAAGGCAGGACTAGAACTCTCCGTCTCCTGGTGATTGGCCCAAAGTCACCCAGTTGGCTTTCATGCCTAAGGCAGGACTAGAACTCCCCGTCTCCTGGTGATTGGCCCAAAGTCACCCAGCTGGCTTTCATGCCTAAGGCAGGACTAGAACTCCCCGTCTCCTGGTGATTGGCCCAAAGTCACCCAGCTGGCTTTCATGCCTAAGGCGGGACTAGAACTCCCCGTCTCCTGGTGATTGGCCCAAAGTCACCCAGCTGGCTTTCATGCCTAAGGCGGGACTAGAACTCCCCGTCTCCTGGTGATTGGCCCAAAGTCACCCAGCTGGCTTTCATGCCTAAGGCAGGACTAGAACTCCCCGTCTCCTGGTGATTGGCCCAAAGTCACCCAGCTGGCTTTAATGCCTTAAAGCGGGACTAGAACTCCCCGTCTCCTGGTGATTGGCCCAAAGTCACCCAACCGGCTTTCATGCCTAAGGCAGGACTAGAACTCTCCGTCTCCTGGTGATTGGCCCAAAGTCACCCAGCTGGCTTTCATGCCTAAGGCGGGACTAGAACTCCCCGTCTCCTGGTGATTGGCCCAAAGTCACCCAGCTGGCTTTCATGCCTAAGGCAGGACTAGAACTCCCCGTCTCCTGGTGATTGGCCCAAAGTCACCCAGCTGGCTTTCATGCCTAAGGCGGGACTAGAACTCCCCGTCTCCTGGTGATTGGCCCAAAGTCACCCAGCTGTCTTTCCTGCCTGAGACAGAACTGGAACTCCCATCTCCTGGTTTCTAGGCCAGCCCCTTTAGCACTAACCAATCCGACTTTCTTTATCTCGGTTGATTGGATCAGTCTTAAGAAGACCCCCCAACCAACGTCTCTCCGCTTAGCCAAAAGGAACACCTGCCAGTGAGTGGCCCACAGGGAAGGTTTACTGACGTTTGTCTTGGGGTCTCATCGCAGATATCGATGAATGCTTGGAGAGCAACGACGAAGAAATGGCCTGCGATCATCACTGCCACAACTACATCGGGGGCTTTTATTGTTCCTGCCGGTTCGGGTACATTCTCCACTCGGACAACAGGACCTGCAAAGGTAGGGGGTCCTCCTGCCACCTGTCTGACAGGTGCCTTTCTTTTTTTGTCTTTTTTGTCTTTTTCAAGAGGCAACCAGGCTTCCTTTGTTTTTGTTCAGAGTTTTGCAGCGTTAATTCAGGGCCAGGAATAAAAAAACACAGGTGGCTGGTGCTTCATTTGACATCTTTATAAACATACCAAGCAAATTTTACAATACCAGTTGTAGATTTCTCCAACAGGGAGCAAACCCAGGCAGAAACATGTTGCAAGCGCAGCGACTCAGGAGCTCAGACACCAGTTTCCCTTTAGTTCAGCAGGCAAGCAAGCAAGTCAGTTTCTCTTTCACAGCAGCGGAGAGAAGCCGTTTCATTTTTAACAGGCAGACTCTCAGCTCAACATAGCTTCAGAGCTGCAGAGCTTAATGCAGAGCCACGCCTAGGCTACTTCTAGTTTCAGTTTCCAAACAGTCCTCGTTGGCTGATTTACTTGCTATGCCTATTCATTGGCTGACCTTGTTACCAAGCGCTATTCCAATTCATGAATAGATTCTTGACAGTTTTTTCCTTGAAGTCGTTTCGCTTCTCCTCCAAGAAGCTTCCTCCGCTCTGACTGGATCGTGGGGGAAGGGAAGGATTGATTCTCCTTGTGGACAGCTGGTCACTTGCATCCTTTTTCGAGGGTCGTCGAGGCCACTTGGAGGTTCGCCTGTGTCCTCAGTGGTGCAAATCGGTGTGGAGTCTTCTTCAGTGAAAGGACCATGTTGTAGACTGCAGACAGATGATGCATCCCCAATTGCGCTACTCGGGTGAAGACACAGAGACATTTCCAAGTGGCCTCAGCGACCCTCCAAAAGGAATGCAAATGACCCCACCCTGCAATCAGAGCTGAGGAAGCTTCTTAGATGAGAAGCGAAATGTCTTCAGAGAAAAACAAAGAAATTCCATTTATCTCTTTGGGGAAAAAAAAAAAAAAAAGCACTTTTGGGACAACCGTGAACGGAGAATCTCCATTGATCTCCTACCACCTTCAGCCTTGGTTCTTCCAAGGGTCCCTCAGTGCAAATCTGACCCCTTTTTTCCCTGTCACCCCAAAACAGCCGACGGTCAGGTTTCCAAGTGACCAAATCCATTTAAAAAGAAAAGAACAACGTCCATCTTCCAAGACAATTTTATTTTATTTAGGAAAGCCTCCAATTGGCAAGACTGAAATCGACACAGGCACAACCAGGGTCTGTGAAGTCTCCAGGATGCCACATTAAATAGCAAAAACCTGGTCAGGATTAAACTTGAATAGGTGTTTGGCACGGGCACCCAGCCTGAGACTTTTAGATTGGGTTCAAAGGCAGAAAATACAGTATTTAATGCTGCCTGGAGAGGACCAATAGTCCTCAACTTACAACGATCAGTTCAGTCACCATTCGAAGTTACGACGGCACTGAAAAATGTGACTTAGGGCCGTTGTTCACACTGAATGACCGTTCCAGCATCCCCAAAGGTCACATGACCAAAATTCAGACCGCTTGGCAACTGGTTCCGATTTATGACGGTCGCAGTGATCCCCTTTTGCGACTGTCTGATGAACAGGGAAGCCAGATTCACTTAACAAACGTGTTACTAACTGAACAAGTGCAACAATTCACTTAACAATGGTAGCATAAGGTATTCTACAACGAGTAGAGGAGTGGAGATCTCTTCTTGTGAAATATTTCTGGACTTTCTCAACTCTGTTAATATCAGATATGTCATGTGGGTTCCAGACTGATGAGCTTTTATTCGAGTATTGGTCTAGCAAATGTTTTATATGCTCTAGTTAATAGTGTGATATTACCAGAGAAAAAGCTACGTAGGATTAGGTTAACAACTCTTATCGCCTTTTTGGCTATGTAATTGATTTATTTGGAGTGGCCATGTTGGCGTTACCTGGGTACAGCCGATTCTAAGACACACCATTCATTTCCCCCTTGAGTCTGGTCATCACCCCCTGGATGTATATTCTCCAATGGGACACATCCATAGCCAAGAGTCACCAATCATACTCTCCAGTCATAATCTTGCTCGCCAACAGCTTCGGCTGCCTAGTGTGTGTATCTGAGGCATTTAAGGAATGCACTACTCCCTTCCTGCTAGCAACTAAAAAGACCAAAGGAATGTTTTTTAGTTGACAACCATGTTACTAACTTAACAACTGAAGCAATTCACTTAACAACGGTTGTAAAATGGGGCAAAACTCCCTTAACATCTATCTCACATAGCAACGTAGATTTTGGTCGTAAGTTGAGGACTACCTGTAATACCCAGGCTACAGACCCATTCACGCCGTCAACCCAAAACTAACCAGGTTGATGTTGTGATCTTTGTGTGTGTGTGTGTGTTTGTGTGTTTGTTTGTTGCAGTGGAATGCAGCAACAACCTCTTCACCCAGAGAAGTGGGGTGATCCACAGCCCCGATTTCCCCAACTCCTACCCCAAGAGCTCTGACTGCGGATACCGCATTGGCTTGGAGGAAGGATTTTTTATTACACTCCAGTTCGATGAGAGTTTTGACATCGAAGATCACCCTGAGGTCACCTGTCCCTACGATTATATTAAGGTCAGCGCTTTCAATCCATTGGAGCCAGGACTGCAGCAGAGGAGGAGGAATTGCTGTATTGTGGGGTCCTTGGGGCTGTCTGGCCTTGGTGGTTTCCTTGCAGACGTTTCCTGACCCAACTAGGGAACATCATCAATGCTAGAAGGGAGGGGGGTTTGCGGAGAGGAGGAGGAAAAGGAGGAGGAGGAGGAGGAGGAGGAAGAGGAAGAAGAAGAAGAAGAAGAAGAAGAAGAAGAAGAAGAAGAAGAAGAAGAAGAAGAAGAAGAAGAAGAAGAAGAAGAAGAAGAAGAGGAGGAGGAGGAGGAGGAGGAGGAGGAGGAGGAGGAGGAGGAGGAGGAGGAGGAGGAGGAGGAGGAGGAGGAGGAGGAGGAGGAGGAGGAGGAGGAAGAAGAAGAGGAGGAGGAGGAGGAGGAGGAGGAGGAGGAGGGGGGGAGGGGGAGGGGGAGGAGGGGGAGGAGGGGAGACAGAAGGGAAGGGAGGAAAAGCACTGTGGGGTCCTTGGTGCTCTCTGAGCTTGGTGGTTTTCTTGGAGACATTTCCTAGCCTAACTAGATAACATCATCAGTACTAGAAGGGAGAGGAGTTATATTATATATAAACAGAGAGCAAATCCCCTCTCCCTTCCTGCACTGATGATGTTCCCTAGTTGGGTCATGAAACATCTGCAAGAAAACCACCCAGCTCAGAGAGCACCAAAGTGTGAGAAGACATGAATAAGTCGCTTTTTTTCAGTGCTGTTATAACTTGGAGCAGTCTCTAAGCAAATGGTTGCATCCCTAACCTGTAATTGTCCTCACAGTTTAGTTTCTCCTTCATTCAAGGTTGCTTCTCTCCTTGATGAGTTTCCATCTGTTGTTTCTTCTCTTGCCTTCAAGGGGCTTCGGAGAATAGCTTGACCCCCATCTTCTTTGGGGCAGCCCCTCCAATACTGCTATCCTATCGACCCTAATTCTTTTTTTCTTTCGACCAGCCAAACCCAAATCCTGCAGCTGTTCTTCATATGTTTCAGTCTCCAGGCCTTTAATCATCTTACTTGCTCTTCTCTGCACTCTGCATGGCTGGTCCAGGGAAGAGAAGGACCAGGGGAGACAGGAGAGCATCTTCCAATATTTGAGGGGGTGGGGTTGGACTAGATGATCTACAAGGTCCCTTCTAACTCTGACTTTAATCTGATTTTAATGAACAAAAGAACCAGGGGAGACAATGAGCATCTTTCAATAGTTGAGGGGCTGCCCCAGAGTGGAGGAAGGGGGTCAAGCTATTTTCCAAAGCACCCAAAGGCCAGACAAGGAACAATGGATGGAAACTGAACAAGGAGAGATTCAACCTGGAAATACGGAGGAATTTTCTGACAGGGAGGATAATCCACCCATGGAACAGAAGTTGCCCTCGGAAGTTGTGGGAGCTTCATCCCTGGAGGCTTTCAAGAAGAGACCCTTTCAGAAATGGTGTCAAGTCTCCTGCTTCGGTGGGGAGTTGGACTAGATATCCTCCAAGGTCCCTTCCAACACCCATTATCTGTTATCTCTGCACAATCTCTGCGTCCTCCACTTGTCCTTTTCCCACAAACTTTGGCTTTTTCACTTGATAGATCCAAACTGGATCTAAAGAACTTGGGCCCTTTTGCGGAGAAACATCCCCAGGACGGATTGAAACTCGGAGCAATGAAGTTCAAATCCTGTTCCACAGCGATAATTCGGGAGAGAACGGAGGGTGGAAATTAACGTACACGACCACAGGTAATGAATAACCCTGGAGTCTAAAGGTTGCAAGGTACCTTTGAGGTCATTTAGTCTCATATTTTTTTCAATCTCAGCGAGTTTAAGGTGGCTGGACCAACTCCCAGAATTCCCCAGGATTGCCAAATAATTCCCAATAATGTTCATTTTATTTAGCCTGCATTTATCATTTTTATAAATAACTAAAAGGCTTTTTTCTCCCAAAGACAAGACTCCCGGTGAAATGGGTTGGGCAGAGAGAGAATGACGAGAACTCCCCGTCTCCTGGTGATTGGCCCAAAGTCACCCAGCTGGCTTTCCTGCCTAAGGCGGGACTAGAACTCCCCGTCTCCTGGTGATTGGCCCAAAGTCACCCAGTTGACTTTCATACCTAAGGCGGGACTAGAACTCACCGTCTCCTGGGGATTGGCCCAAAGTCACCAAGTTGGCTTTCATGCCCAAGGCGGGACTAGAACTCCCCGTCTCCTGGTGATTGGCCCAAAGTCACCAAGTTGGCTTTCATGCCCAAGGCCGGACTAGAAGTCACCCAGCTGCCTTTCATGCCTAAGGCGGGACTAGAACTCCCCGTCTCCTGGTGATTGGCCCAAAGTCACTCAGTTGCCTTTCCTGCCTAAGGCGGGACTAGAACTCCCCGTCTCCTGGTGATTGGCCCAAAGTCACCCAGCTGCCTTTCCTGCCTAAGGCGGGACTAGAACTCCCCGTCTCCTGGGGATTGGCCCAAAGTCACCCAGCTGCCTTTCATGCCTAAGGCAGGACTAGAATTCCCCGTCTCCTGGTGATTGGCCCAAAGTCACTCAGTTGCCTTTCCTGCCTAAGGCGGGACTAGAACTCCCCGTCTCCTGGTGATTGGCCCAAAGTCACCCAGCTGCCTTTCCTGCCTAAGGCGGGACTAGAACTCCCCGTCTCCTGGGGATTGGCCCAAAGTCACCCAGCTGCCTTTCATGGCTAAGATGGGATTTAAATTTGTGATCTTCTGCTTTCCCGCCTGGTGTCTTAACCACTAGACCAAACTCTCTCCCTTGCGTTATTTTCACAATCTTCCCCTCTGTCTTTTTAAACAGCTTTCTCTACCCAACGTATTCTCATTTCCTTTGCGGAAGGAACTCATATTGCCAAATTTAAAAAGGCTGCGACTTCCCATTTTCTGCTTTGATTTGAGGAGGCCACCTTCTCTAAATTCAGAGTAGGCAAAGGAGAAAACTCACCCGTCGAAATACGCGATGCTATCCAACTTGCATTTTAAAAAAAAAAAAAAATTTGCATCCTACTCCAAGCAGGGCTTTGGGCCAAGAAACCTCCAAAAAATAATAATGCATAGCTCTAGGGCTGTTTAATTCAGCACTGTCGTTTTTTTCCCCCTTCCTGCTCATCCCTCTCTTAAACCCACAGGGGATGCATGTCCACTGCTGGATCCCCCAATCCATGGGAAACTGGAGCCCTCACAATCCACCTACACCTTCAAGGACCAGGTTGTGATCAGCTGCAATCCGGGATACCACGTGCTGAAGGTAGGTGGATCCCGGCAGAGAAATCCAGAGAAATGGACCTCATTCCAGGTTCGGGCATGAAAGGCCTATGGCTTACCCTGTTGTGGAGCCTCCCTGGGCAGGAGCAGTCTATCTCAGTGCAGACGCTATCCTTCCGACGGTCTGAATGAAAGAGGCAAACTTTCCTTCCATGTCTAATCGCACGCGCTTGGCCAGATAAAGTATTCAAATTGAATTCAACGGATGGAATAGAAGGAAGAATGGAATGGAATATAGAGTAGAATAGAACAGAATTGAGAACACGGAATAGAATAGAATTATAGAATGGGAATGGGATAGGATAGGATAGCACAGGACAGGACAGGATAGGACAGAACAGAATAGAATACAATCATAGAAAATGGAATAGAATCGAATCATAGAATTATAGAATGGAACTGGAAATGGGAATAGAATAGAATAGAATTACAGAAAATGTAATGGAATAGAATTATAGAATGGAAATAGAAATGGAAATAGAATACAATACAATTTAGAATAGAATGGAATGGAATAGAATAGAATAGAATAGAATAGAATAGAGTTAGAAAGGAATGAATAGAATAGAATAGAATAGAATAGAATAGAATAGAATAGAATAGAATAGAATAGAATATTGGGGTATAGAATAGAAGAGATATTGGATGAAGAATAGAATAGAATAGAACAGAATAGAAGTATAGAAAATGGAATCGAACAGAATTATAGAATATAAATAGAAATGGAAAGAGAAAGAGAATCAAAAAGATATATAATATATTTCTCACTTAGTAACGTAAATTCTGGGCTCCCTTCTGGCCGTAATTCGAGGACTACCTGCAATTAAACGAAATAAATGGCCTGCCAGGCGTGGAAAATAAGTTTTTTTTCTGCCTCTTTTTTTTTTTTTTTTTCAGGACGATGTGGAAAGCGAGACCTTCCAGATGGAATGCATGAAGGATGGGGTATGGAGCAGCCGGGTGCCGGTTTGCAAAAGTAAGATGCCAGTTTTGGGGACTTTAGCAGCAGGAGGGGGGCTGGTGGCTTTTGCCCACCCGTGTGGGCAAGGATGGTTGGCACGGGATGGCACCCGGCAAATCTCCTTCGGGGGGTTCAACTCAGATGGACAAGTGCTCAAGTGTTTGGACTCCCTGCTCCCCAAACCCGACAAAACCTCTGACGTGAACTCCAAAAGATTCCTTAATTCGGACTCCCGGCAGCCCCGGCAAAAGAATTTCTCTCTAACAAGCCCGTCTGTCCGGGAGATGCCTAGTTATCTGCCCCATCTACTCATCTCCGCCCCCTGCTTTTGATCCCCAGAGCCAAGGTGGGGCTTTGGCTAGCAACGGTGGCTCTTCTGCCCCGAGGACCGGCCCATAGATGTCCACTGCTCTCCTCTCCTCTCTGCCTTCTGTGAATCAGGCCCTGGGCCCGGCTGTTCCTCCTCTTCCTCATCAGCCACCACCAGACCTGGGGGCTGTTGACTCTCCATCAGAGGGCTGACGGGCGGCCCAGGCTCCGCCTCCATCTTTGAGGTCTTCTTCCTATAAACACTCGTTCACGTCGGGGGGGAGGGGAAGCTGGACCGAGGTGGATGAATGTCCCATCCCTCCCCCCCCCCCCATTTTTGGATTTTGGGCATTGCTGGGGTTAGGGACAAGGCACCAGAAGTCCCGAATTGGCCCCCCCAAAAAAGAACAAGAAGTCCTCAGCATATGGCCGCAACTGAACCCAACATTTTTGTTGCTCGGCGAGACGGTCGTTAAAGGGAGTTTTGTCCCGTTGTACGACCTTTCTGAGTGCCGTCACGACAGCTTCTCGGCTGTCGCGACTGTCCCTCCCCCCAAAAAAAAAAAATTGCAGGGGGTTCACTTATGGTCGTAAGGCCACGACAATCTGCCAATCCCGGAGAAGGTGGGTGGGCCCCTCCGAAGACCCACGAGGAATGCAGTGGCCCCCTTTTCCCTGAGGCCAAGGGAGGGGGGACGATGGGGGGGAATCCTTTATTTTCTGTAATTCTGCACTAGAGCAACTTCCATTTTTATTTTATTTTATTTTATTGCCTTCCTTTCTCAATCAATTTAACCTGGGGATCCTCCTGGCTGGGTCTGCTTGGGATATTTTGCATGATGCATGTTCTCACTAGCTCTCCTTATCCCCTTTTTCTCTTTCCTTCCTTCCTTCCTTTCCCCCCTGCCTTCTTCCCATCCTTCCTTCCTCTCTTCCCACATCCTTTCCTTCTTCCCTTTCCTCTCCTTCTTTCCTTCCTTCCTTCCTCATGCCCTCCCTTCCATTCCCTTCTCCTCTTTCTCCCTTCCTTCCTCCCTCCCTCTTTCTCTTCCTATTCCTTCCCTTCTCCTCCCTCCCTCATTTTCTGTTCCTCCCTCATTCCATTCTCCCTCCCTCCCTCCCTCCCTTCTTCCCTTTCCCCTCCTTCTTTCCTCCCTCCCTCCCTCCCTTTCTTTCCCCCTTTCTCTTCCTTCCTTCCTCCCTCCCTCCCTCTCTCTTTCTCTTCCTTCCTTCCTTCCCTTCTCCTCCCTCCCTCATTTTCTGTTAGTCCCTTTCCTTTTCCCTCCCATTCCCTTCTTCTCTTTCTCCCTTCCTTCCTCCCTCTTTCTCTTCCTTCCTTCCCTTCTCCTCCCTCCCTCATTTTCTGTTCTTCCCATTCCATTCTCCCTCCCTCCCTTCTTCCCTTTCCCCTCCTCCTTTCCTCCCTCCCTCCCTCCCTTTCTCTTCCTTGCTTCCCTTCTCCTCCCTCCCTCATTTTCTGTTCCTCCTTTTCCTTTTCCCTCCCTCCCATTCCCTTCCCTTCCTCCCTCCCTCCCTCCCTCCCTTCTTCCCTTTCCCCTCCTTCTTTCCTCCCTCCCTCCCTCCCTTTCTTCCTCCCTCTTTCTCTTCCTCCCTTCCTCCCTCATTCCCTTCTCCCTCCCTCCCTCCCTTCTTCCCTTTCCCCTCCTTCTTTCCTCCCTTTCTTCCTCCCTCTTTCTCTTCCTCCCTTCCCTTCTCCTCCCTCCCTCATTTTTTGTTCCTCTCTTTCTTTTTCCCTCCCTCCCATTCCCTTCTTCCCTTTCCCCCCCTTCTTTCCTCCCTCCCTCCCTTTCTTCCCCCCTTTCTCTTCCTTCCTTCCTCCCTCATTCCCTTCTCCCTCCCTCCCTCACTTCCCCTTCCTCCTTCTTTCCTTTCTCCCTCCCTCCCTCCCTTCCCTTCCCTCTCTCTCTCTCTTTCTCTTCCTCTCTCCCTTTCCATCCCTCCATCTTTCCCCTTTTGCCTTTGCCACAGTGGCCGAAACCGAACCGACCAAGAACTGGCTCTCGATAAACAAGGACTCCGATTCCGCTGCAGCGGCCTAACCCAGGCGCCTATGATGAAGGAGGTGGTCCATGCCCCATCAGCCTCCCCCAAAATATTACATTTACATCAGGGGTTATATTAACCCCCCCCTCCCCCCCATCCTCTCACGTTGCCCACAGCAGTTTTCCTGGGTCTCTTCCAGCTGCTCCATTCAGAAAGGGGCCATTTTAAACCCTTCCTTCCCCATCAGCCGAGCTCGTAAAATCGGAATTCCTAAGAGAAAAATCGGCAAAGCGGCCGGCAGCCAAACCTTCCTTGCAAAGAAATCCATCCCACAGACCGTGGCCGGGGGGGGGGTGTGGGGTGTGGATTTTTCCTCTCTTCTTTCAGCTGCCTCCTTTGCAACACTCCTTCTTTATAACCAAGGAATGAAAATGCTCTTTGCAAGAACCGGACTAACTCCTTCTTTTCCTGCTGATGGGAATGGCTGAACCCGTTTGTTTTTATTTTTTCGTCTTCCCCTGGACTCGGGCTGCGTCCCTCCTTTTCTGGTTCTTCTCACCCACGCTGATGGGAGGCTTCTCGTCAGCTCTTTTGCTGCACCTGCAGGCTCTCCCGAGAGGTCAGGAATCCAGGAACGTGGGAGAACAACAGCCCTGCAAAGTGGGAAAAGGGCAGATCTGCGTGGGGGAAAAAAAAAAAAAGATTTCTGACTTCTTCTTTTATATATATATATATATATATATATATATATATATATATATATATATATATATATATATATATATTTTCTGAGGTTCTCGCGGGTATTTGTATGTGGATCTTTGGTTATTCGGGTTTTCTCCTGCGTAAGATTGGAAGTATCTAGGCAACGTTTCGATGAAGTCTCATTCATCATCTTCAGGCTTGGTCTTCAGCTCTGTGCTTCTCAGAGTGATGTGAGCTTGCAGCTGCTTCTTCCTTTTAACTGCTAGTGGGGCTGTGACTTGATTGGGTGGGGGCTTGGCTGTGTTCTGATTGGGTGGGGGTGTGTTCTCATTGGTTGGGGCTTTGGCTGTGTTCTGATTGGTTGAGGGGTTGGCTGTGTTCTGATTGGCTGGAGGCGTGTTCTGTTCAGGTGGGGGCTTGATTGTGCTCAGGTTGGTCTTAGTTGCTGGAAGGTTTGAGCTGGTGAGCTGTGATCTTGCTGTTTGGCTTCGAGTTCGTGGAAACCCGCCCTCATGAACAGACGCGTACCTAACATGAAGAGTGACACCAGACCCACACCCCTGATAGCCACACAAGATGCCACCACCACACTTCCACGTAGAAAGCAGACTCACACCCACACAGAAGATGAAACACGACCACGGACCAGAAGCCGCACTGCAGCTGCATCACTACCCACCTCAAACCCCTCTGAGCCATACATGAAGCGAACTGACCCCCACCATGAAGATGCAGCACGACCACGAACTCAAAGCCAAACAGCAAGATCACAGCTCACCAGCTCAAACCCTCCAGCAACTAAGACTAACCTGAGCACAATCAAGCCCCCACCTGAACAGAACACACCTCCAGCCAATCAGAACACAGCCAAACCCCCAGCCAATCAAGTCACACCCCCAGGAGCAGTTAAAAGGAAGAAGCAGCTGCAAGCTCACATCACTCTGAGAAGCACAGAGCTGAAGACCAAGCCTGAAGATGATGAATGAGACTTCATCGAAACGTTGCCCAGATACTTCCAATCTTACGCGGGAGAAAACCCAAATAACCAAAGATCCATATATATATATATAATTTCACCTGTGGCTTCGAAATCCTTCAGGAGCATCCGGGAGGGATTTTTTTTTTTTTTTTAAAGGTGGAAATGATTGGTTGCAACTGTTCAATTGAAGCCCTGCCTTTTGTGCAATGTAAGAACCGAAAATCCATGATAAAAGAGAGTAACTTATCATTCTTTTCCCTCATTTTCCCCTCCCCGCATATGTCACTGGATACTTGAGATGAGGAGCATATAAATTAAACAAATAATTTTTTTAAAAAAAATTAAACACACACACACACACACACACACACCCGTGCACCCATGAGAAAATTAAAATAGCCAAGAATGTGGGGCCACGACGACACACCCTTCTGGACCCCTGTTCCAATTTCCTTGGAGTTTCTCTCCAAGGATGGTTTCACTCCATAAGGGGCCTTGGTCAGTTTTGCTCAAGGTCTCCGTCAGGGTGATGTATGCGTCAAGGCAGGAGTGAAATGAAAAAGAAAAAGGTTTTTCTTGATCCAGGTGCTTTAAAATGTGTAACTTCAACTCCTAGGAAAGATATGTTTTCTTAAGTTTTCGCGGGTACTTACATGTATGGCATTCAGCTTTGTTCGGGTATTTTCCCACGTCATTGTAGTTGTGCTTTTAAAGTTGTAGCAACGTTTCAGCAGAATCTCATCTGCCATCATCAGGCTTCTGTATAGTGTGTATGTATGTACAGAAGCCTGATGATGGCAGATGAGATTCTGCTGAAACGTTGCTACAACTTTAAAAGCACCACTATTATGACGTGGGAAAATACCCGAACAAAGCTGAATGCCAGACATGTAAGTACCCGCTAAAACTTAACAAAACACACACACATATATATATATATGTATATATGTATATGTATACATGTATACATGTATACATGTATACATGTATATATGTATATATGTATACATGTATATATGTATATATGTATATATGTATATATGTATATATGTATATATGTATATATGTATATATGTATATATGTATATATATATATGAAAATAAATTAATAAAAGAAAAAAGAAAAGGAGGAAGGAGGGGGAGGAAGGAAGGAAGGAAGAAAAGGTTGGAAAAGAAGCGGGGAAAGGGAGGGAGGAGAAGCAGAAGGGAGGGAGGAAGGGAAGGAGGAGGTTCAGGAAGAAAGGAAGAAAGGGTAGGAAAAGAAGGGGGATGAGGAAAGGAGGGAGGGAGGGAAGGAGGAGGAGAAGGGAGGGAAGGAGGAGAGGAAGGGAGGGAAGGAGGAGCTACAGGAAGAAAGGATAGGAAAGGAAGGGGGAGGGAGGGAAGAAGGAAGGGAGGAGGAGGAAAGGAAGGGTAGGAAAAGAAGGAGGAACGAGGAAGGGGAGGACGAGGAGGGTCAGGAAAGAAGGAAGGAAAGGAGAGAGGGAAGAGAAGCAGGAGGAAGGAAGGGGGAGAAAGGAAGGGAGGGAAGAAGGGAAGGAAGGAAGGAAGGAAGGAAGGAAGGAAGGAAGGAAGGAAGGAAGGAAGGAAGGAAGGAAGGAAGGAAGGAAAACAAACCAGGTTTGCTAGCTGGGGAATTCTGGGAACTGCAGCCCACCCATCTTCAAATTGACAAGGTTGAGAAACGCTGCCTTACACAGACTCTAAAGGCAGACTTCAAGAGACCCAGGTCAACCCCTACAGGTGTATTCACACAACACGTTGTGCTGGGTTCTGTCGCACTAACCCTAATCAGATTTGTGAGTGTGGCTGCAGCATCCGTAACACAGCCTATTCTGGGAGTAAACAAGGCATTGTGTAAACCCAGAGAAAGGCGGTTAATTCGTATCCTGGTTCAGTTCGTGATGTGAACAACCCAGCAGCTAAGAACAGAAGAAGAGGCAGGTAAGACCAATAAGGGCACAAAATAAGCTCCTAGTGGTGGCCCCCTCCCACACTATTATGGGATGCTATCAATGATCTGGACTGTGGCTGGAGCGGGGGGCGGGCAATTACAGATAGTCCTCCACTTAAGTTATGGCCACAACTGAGCAAGAGAAGCTGTTAAGTGAGTTCCATCCCATTTTACGGCCTTGCTCGCTGCAGTCGCTAAGTGAATCTGCCGCTGGTAGCACGGTCGTTAAGCGGATCCGGCTTTCCCCCCTTTGATGTCGCTTGTCAGGAGGTGGCAAAAGGGGATGCTGCGACCGTCGTAAAGTAGGAGTCAGCAGCCGAGCCTCTGAATTTGGATCGCGTGACCCTGGGGAAGGTTGCAACGGGGTCATGAAGTGTGAAAGACGGTCCCAGGTCGCTTTGTTTCAGTGCCGTTGTAACTTTGAACGGTCACTAAACGGATGGTTGTAAGTCGAGGACCACCTGTGTAATTTTGCCATGCGGCCAGATGTGAAAAGTGGGGCAGCCAAAGGGCCAGATGTGGCCTTCAGGCCATAGAATGCCAGGCAGTGGTGGGATTCACATTTTTTTTCACTACCAGTTCTGTGGGCGTGGCTTGGTGGGCGTGGTGTTCTGTGGGCGTGGCTTGGTGGGCGTGGCAGGGGGAGGATATACTGCAAAATCCCCCTTCCCTCCTCACCCCACTGACCTGCTTTCCAGCTCCGTTCTCCTGGGCAGGGCAACCCAAGGAGACCCAGCCGATCCGCTGTGGGCGTGGCTTGGTGGGCGAGGTGTTCTGTGGGCGTGGCTTGGTGGGCGTGGCAGGGGGAGGATATACTGCAAAATCCCCCTTCCCTCCTCACCCCACTGACCTGCTTTCCAGCTCCGTTCTCCTGGGCAAGGCAACCCAAGGAGACCCAGCCGATCAGCTGTGGGCGTGGCTTGGTGGGCGTGGTGTTCTGTGGGCGTGGCTTGGTGGGCGTGGCAGGGGGAGGATATACTGCAAAATCCCCCTTCCCTCCTCACCCCACTGACCTGCTTTCCAGCTCCGTTCTCCTGGGCAGGGCAACCCAAGGAGACCCAGCCGATCAGAGAAGAGATGGGGTTGGCGGGGCCACTCAGAGGTGGGAATGGCCGGTTCTCCCAACTCATCAAAATCTCCGCTACCAATTCTCCAGAACTGGTCAGAACTGGCTGAATTCACCATCTCTGGAGTAAGGGGTTTGAGGGGTGCTTGGCCCTCTCTGAGCTGGGTTTCTTTCTTGCAGGCGTTTCATGACCCAGGTAGGTAACACCATCAGTGCTGGAAGGGAGAGGAGTTTGTGGAGAGAAGGAGAAGGAAAAAGACTGTGAGGTCCTAGCTTGGAGGTTTTCTTGCCGACGTTTCATTACCCACACTAGGGAACATCATCAGTGCTAGAAGGGAGGGGGGTTGCAGAGAGGAGGAGGAGGAGGAGGAAGGACTATGGGGTCCTTTGTGCTCTGTGAGCTTTCTACTTTTCCTGCAGACATTTCAAGACCCAACTAGGGAGCATCATCAGTGCTACAAGGGAGTGGGGTATGAGGAGGAGGAGGGAGGGGCTATGGGATTTTTTTTCTTCCTCCTTCTCTTCTTCTTCCTCCTCCAACTCCGCCTGCTCCTCCTCCTCCCCCCTCCTGCACTTCCACATCCCCATCCTCCTCCCTTCGCAAACCACCCTCCCTTGCAGCACTGATGCTATTCCCTAACTGGTTAACGAAAGGTCTACAAGAAAACAAGCTCAGAGAGGACCAAGAACGCCCCCACCCCATACTCCTTCTCCTCTCCTTTTCCTCCTCCTCCCCCACTCCCCAAACCCCACTCTGTTCTAGTACGGATGATGTTCCCTTGTCGGGCAACGAAATGTCTGCAAGAGAAGAACCACGTGCAGAGAGCAGCAGGGAGCCCTTCTTTTCAGAGCTTATTCTCCTTTATGAGTAGGTGGTTCCAATAAAGAGCCGCCTGGTTGGTGGGCTACAAGAAGCCGTAGCATGACCAAACGGTTGGATCAGAAGACTGGAAGCCATCGATGTCTCCTCCTAAATGAGTGTGGGGTGCATCATAGCCCATCTGCCTCTTGTGGGGATGTGATTCATGCAACACAACGTGGAGGCACCACCCACAAATGTTTTGACGGTGAAGAACTTCTCTGGGTCAGCTTTCCCAGGCAGATATTCCTGCTACTCATAGTTTCTGGTGGCATTCTGTTTTCATGGTCACTTCTCAAGCTCTTGGGCCATGAAAAGTTTGGGTTTCAGGTTGACCACCTTCGTCAACAAACAAGTTCAGGAGATGTGTGGAAAAGCTGGAGAACCAAAGAAAGATCCTCAAGATGGCAAGAGAACTGAGAGCCAGCCTCAACTTTAAGTGGAATGGCGTTTCTCAACCTTGGCCATTGGAAGTTGGAGGGACTTCAACTCCTAATATTCTGGGAGTTGAAGCCCACCCATCTTCAGGCGACCAAGGTTGAGGGACATCAAGGCAGAGTGAGGACCTCTGAGTAGAAAAGAAGACCAATCGCTACACTCTAGAGTCATGGTGGAGTCTAGTTCTGCTGAGTCCACCATGACATTCAGAGGTCTATCTAGAGTCCTCTTGAAGGCATCTACCAGATGGGAGCCCACCTCCTTTCTAGATTACCATGACATTCAGAGGTCTATCTAGAGTCCTCTTGAAGGCATCTACCAGATGGGAGCCCACCTCCTTTCTAGATTATTCTTTCCAGTTGGAAGCCTTGACATTTCCTAGCATTGGTGTAGAATAGTGGTTCTCAACCTGGGGTACCTGGGGGGCAGTGATGTAGTCCCGGGGGGGGGGAGGGGCAGTCAGCAAAGGTAGAAGAACTGTTATGATTTAAATCTTGACTTAAGTCTTGAGGATCCATGACCCCAAAAGATATTTCAAAGAAATCCATGGTGAAGAACCTCTCTTTGTGGGACTGAAATTGTCCTGAGAGATTCACCCAACGAATGCCAGCCATTGGAGGAACTGAGGACCAGAAGAAGTTAAGAACTTCCTCGTCTCTCTCCTACCAAGGGGCAAGGAATCAGGATAGTTCTTTGATAGGATGTCAGTCAAAAGTGCTTTTCTCAAGAGGCAACTGGACTTCCTTGATTTTTTCCTTTGAATACATTTCACTTCTCCTCCAAGGAGCTTCTTCAGCTCTGACTGGACGGTGGGGAAGGGAAGGATTGATGCTCCTTGCAGACAGCTGGTCCTTTGCATCCTTTGAGAGGGTCGTTGAGGCCACTTGGAGGTTCGTCTGTGTCCTCAGGGCCACCTGAGTGGTGCAAAGGGTTCCTGTAGCCTGCGATTTTTTTCCCCTCTGGAAATCCGTTCCTTACTCCCACACCGTTCAAAGAGTGTTTATCTCAAATTGTATGGCAAAAAAGTCTTCAGAGATTCTCAGCCATCCAAGTCTTGGTTGTCCCAAAAGTCCTTTTTTCAGGAGGCAATCGGACTTTCTTTTCTTTTGTCTTTTGAAGACACTTCGCTTCTCATTCCACAAACTTCTTCTTTTTTTTTTTTTTTTTGAGACAAATTTTATTAATTTTAAAAACAAACAAAACATCATTAACCATTGAGTACATAAAACCTCTTTCCATTATAAATTTTTACAAGTCGAATAAAACATTATTTTATACAACATAATTCTAATTTATCCCATTTCCATACGGACACATAAATATCTTTTAGCAAATTTCTCATTATTTCTCTTTACTCTTATTCAATTACATTTCTTTTCTATATTTATCCATTTTATAGTCATCATATTCATTTCTCTCTGACTTGTTTACAATTATTCTCATCTGACATTCCTCCAAGGTTTTATTAATTCTCAAACAAACATAAACACACAAAACACAAAAACATAAAACTTCTTTTTAGAAAGTGGCTTGGCCCCAGATTACCTCTCTTTATACAGACTACCTATCTTATTTACCATTCTATATCTTCTATATAACTTCTCCCCGCTTTTCACTCTTCTTAGTTTTATTTTATTTATTTCATCTTAATTTAAATCATTATACTTGTATCTTTTGTCCATTCTTTTCCAATTATCCATTTATCTCATTCCCTATAGTAAAAAAAAAAAAATTTCTCCTGAAATCACTAATCGACGTATGATGCCTTTCTATCGTCCCACTAAATTAACATTTAAAATAACACCTAGTTCCCAATCTGATTCTGCTTAGTACATTCTACCTACTAGATTTTAAGAAGAAAAAATAGTAAATCTAAAATAATTAAATACATAATTAAATATTAAATTTAAATATTAAATCTTGTAACATTCCAATTATCTATTTCAAAGACAAATGCTGCAATAATAAGTTTATGATAACATCAATGCAATAGTCAATTAAACTCTATAATTGAACTAAATATTTTAGAAATTCCCTTTAATATTTTATTAAATTTTAAAATCTATCATTACTAAACATTTTAATATTTTATTAAATCTTATAAAATTCTAATTTTCTATTTCTAATACAAATACTACAGGACCATCTTATGTACCTTGCAGAATCTTTTTTTTTTTTATTATAAGTTATACATTACCCTTTATCCCTAAAAAAAATTTTCTTTTTCCCATCTTGTTTCATACCTTTGTGGCTTTTTTTCTTATCCCACCTGGCTTTTTTACCACCACCACCCCGCCTTCTCCTAACCTCTTTTAGCTTCCCCTCTCTGTTGTATTCCTCTTTTCTTTTGCTTTCTAAGATTGTATTGATTTTGCATCTTGTTTTTCTTTTTCTTGGGTGTTTTTTTCTTTTTTTAGGTCTTAAGTCCTTCGTTTTCCTTCCTCCCTTTCTCCTTTCTTTCTTAATCAAGCTTTTAGATTCATTAAAGATGGCTTCTTCTTCTGCTTCCTCCATCAATTGTTGTGTTTGTTGATGAATAGCAAGCACCATTTCTAAAAAGTAAAAGGCTTCTTTCACAGCGTCCTTGCCTTCTTTCTTTGTTTTTCCATATTCCTTTCTTAGTTCATCAACAGATAAAGCCATTATAAACCTTTTCTTCTTCTTAAAAAAAACCAAGATATTTCAAGACTTGAAACAGTTCCTCAAAGTCCCAGAGTCATCAAGCAGTCCAAACAGAGCACAAAGTTCTTCCCTTTGCACTTTCTCTTCCTGGGGTAATATCAATTAAAAAGAAAAAATCCAGTCTGTATTTTAAAGCCTTATTGCAATTAACTTCTAGTCTGAAAATCTTCAAGGCATCTCCTCCAACAAGATCCTAATATAATTTTTTTTTTGTCCTCTCCCTTCCCACTTGTAACAAAAAGCTTTAAATGTTTACTTTCTATAAAGAAACAGATTTCTCAATGTCCATTTGTTAATTCCATAGGGAAGGAGAGTAAACTTTTTCTTTCAGCACTACCATTCACCGCTTTAAAGATCTCCTCTTGGAAACAAAGTATCATTCAAAGAAAAACGTAGTTTTCAGGATGTAAATTATATCTTAAGGTCCCGGTACAGCCAAAGAACTTTCACTTCAAGACTTTCTCCTTCTTCCTCCTGCGCAATCTTATCCAGCTGCCGGCTTCTTTATGGCAGCCATTGCTGACCGCCGCTCCACCGTCTTGAGAAAAGGGGGTTTTGCCGGCTGGGGAGGGGGTCTGCGATACCCCCAAACCCCTTTCCAGATCTCCCCTGTCTTCGGCTGCCTCTACGGGGCAGCCTTATCCTCCAGACCCCTCAGGATCAGAGGCACCAAGACGGCTAGCGCGACAGGGATCGTGCTGGATCGCGAATCCCTGCCGCCGCCGAAGCCTGGCAAACTGGAAGTCCCTCATTCCACAAACTTCTTCAGCTCTGACTGGATGGTGGAGAAGGGAAGGATTTATCCTCCTTGCAGACAGCTGGTCATTTGCATCCTTTTAGAGGGTCGTTGAGACCACTTGGAGGTATATCTGTGTCCTCAGGGTTTTCTGAGTGGTGCAAATGGTTGTGGAGCCTTCTGGGAACTGATGAAAGAATCACGTTGTAGACTGGAGACAGATGATGTTGGTGAGGCTGCAGACCCATTTGCACCACTCAGTTGACCCCGAGGACACAGACGAACCTCCAAGTGGCCTCAACGACCTTCTAAAAGGATGCAAATGACCAGCTGTCTGCTAAGAGCATAAATCCTTCCACTTCCCACTGTGCAGTCAGAGCATTTCAAATGCTTCAAGGACCCTCTAAAAAAATTAAGAATAAAAATTAAAAATAAGTTGACCAACCTCATTAAAAATCAAACAAGGACTTAATTTCCCCAGCCAGGAAATGAGGGGAGACCTTTGAACTGGCAGATTCATGCCTTACCTTTCCATTCCTGTTCATATACTGCCTTGTGCTGCTTTTAAACATGAACCCCGGAGAACAACAAACAGTGATTAGACAGGGCCAGGAAAAGCAGGCTAAGGAAGCAGGCATGGCAGGTTGCCTTGAGAAATTGTGTGTGTTTGTGTGGGGGGGGGAGAAAGAGAGAGAGGGGGGAAGAGAGGAAAAGGAAAAAGGAAAGGAAAAGAGAGAGAAAAAGAAAGAGAAGAGAGAGAAAAAGGGAGGGAAAGAGAGAGAGAGTGAGATAAAGCGAGACAGAAAAAGAGGGAGTGAGAGGGAAGAAGGAAGAGAAATCAAATGAAAGAGGAAAAGAGAAAGAAAAGAGAGAGAGAAAGAGGAGAGAGAGAGAAAAGGGGAGGGAAAGAGAGAAAAAAGCGAGAAAGTGAGAACGAGGGAAAGAGAGAATGAGAGAAAGAGGAAGAGAGAGAGAGTGAGAGAAAGAGAGAAACGGAAAGAGAGAGAGACAGAGAGAGATAAAGAGACAGACAAAAACAGAAAGAAAGAAGAGAAAGAGAGAGAGGAGAAACACTCATCTATTGCCATACAAGTTGTTCACCTTTGGACTGGACTTCCTGCACAGGGCTCCTCAACTAACAACAGTTCACTTAGTGACTGTTCCACACCTACGACCATTGCAGCCTCCCTCCCTACAGTCAGAAGTGATCAAAATTCACACGCTCGGCCACTGCCTCATATTTATGACCGTTGCAGCATACCAGGTCTCGCGTTGATCCCCTTTTGCGACTTTCCGCCAAGCCAAATCAACAGGGGGAAGCCGGGATTCACTTAAAAACCATGTCGCTAACTTGAACAGCTGCGGCGATTCGCTGAACAAGTGTGGCGAGAAAAGTCGTACAACGGGGGCAAAACTCACTACGCAAATTTCTCCCTCCACACCATCAATTCTGGGCTCCATTGTGGTCATAAGTGGAGGACTACATTTATTTCTTTTAGGTCACCTACTTTATTAATTATTATTTTTAATGTTAATCTACAAGCACCAAACTCCGATTGACTCTGGGAGGCATTCAAAACTCGAGAAAACATATAACTTGTAAAATACAAGTGTATTAATTTCAGATCAACCAATAAGTTAATTTTAGTTTAGTTTAGCTTACTTTACTTTACTTTATATCAGGGGTGGGATTCTACCGGTTCTCACCTATTCGCTAGAACCGGTTGTTAACATTCTAAGCAGTTCGGAGAACCGGTTGTTAGAAGAAATTACTGGGCTAATCCTGTAAGGAAGGCAGGAAGGAAACATTCTGGTGTTGCTTACAGAAACTGCCTCTCCGTTAACCCTTATTACGTTCTTGGCAGGACTAGACTTCCTGTCTCTGGAACTTCTCTGGAGTTTTTTTCCCTTCCTTTGCTGGTACTTTGCTTTTGTGGAGGGACCATTCAAAGTTACAGTGGCACTGAAAAAAGTGACTTATGACTGTTTTTCACACTTACGACTGTTGCAGCATCCCCACAGTCACCAGAGGCCAGGCGAGGAGATGCGTGCCTCGATGTGAGTGATATTGAGTTGGCCACGGCCAGCTGGTCATATGACCAAGCCATGCCCACCAACTAAGCCACGCCCACAGAACCAGTTGTTAAAAATTTTGAACCCCACCCCTGCTTTATACTTTACCTTACTTTGTACTTTACTTTTTACTTTATTTTACTTTTTACTTTACACTTTACTTTATATTTTACTTTACTTTTTACTTTATTTTATTGTCATTGCACCTCGTACAACGAAATTAAATACCACCTTCAGTATATATTATGACTATGAAAATAAACACAAACACACATCCTTCACATTCTATACGATTGAATTGAAAATCCCTGATATTGCATTTATATTGCCCTATACAGTAGAATTCAAAAGAGCTCCTGCCCTGGGAGAGAAGCTGTTTCCCAGCCTATTTGTCCTTGTTTTTATTATTATCCTGTACCGTCTGCCAGGTGGTAATAGTTCAAAAAAAAGGCTGCCCAGGATGAGATGGATCTTGGAGGATGTTTTGAACTTTCTTAAGGCAGCAGGAGTTCTAAAGCTATTCCAAAGAGGGGAGAGGGCAACCCAGGATCCTCTGGGCAGTGATGTTCACCCTCTGGAGTGCCGTCCTATCTGCCCCTGTGCAATTGGAAAACCCTACAGAGGTGCAGTAAGTTAAGATACTCTCTATGGTGCAGCGGCAAAAGGTCACCAGCAGTTTTCCATTCAGTTGTTTGTTTCCTGAGAAGCCTCAGACAGTAGAATCTCTGCTGGGCCCTTTTGAGGAGGAAGAGGAGGAGGAGGAGGAGGAGGAGGAGGAGGAGGAGGAGGAGGAAGAAGAAGAAGAAGAAGAAGAAGAAGAAGAAGAAGAAGAAGAAGAAGAAGAAGAAGAAGAAGAAGAAGAAGAAGAAGAAGAAGAAGAAGAAGAAGAAGAAGAAGAAGAAGAAGAATGCAAAAGCAAATATTAGGGAAATTAGGAAAAGAAAACACAAAAGTTCAAATGTGGTTTCCAAGTAGAAAAAAAGACATTTGTATATATATTTTTTTCTTCAAGTCAAAGCAGCCCATTTATCCCTCTCTGCTAAAAAATATCCATTTATTGATTTGCATCCCGCAAATCATCTTTGCATCATCTGGCCTCTCAGCATATAGAAAAAACCGGCATGACAGGTTTAATTTATTCAGTGGATTAATTCATTTTACCTCCTTCAGGCAAGGGACACTGAGCACATTTGCACCGCATTCTAAAACTGCCAATTAATACCTTATTATTCATCATTGCCAGCATCCCTGTGATTCATAGTTGTTTGAAGGAGACAAGCCGTGGCTACCCCATGGTGGAAAATAAAATGTGAATAAAATCTCTCACGTGCGTTTTTCAGGAAAGTCTGAAGGATTTGCTTCATTTTTTATTTTTATTTATTTATTTTTTTTGTGGCATTGTTCTGTCCTAGGCTTCGCAAGATCTTGAAGCTGACTCCTCGTCCTGATAAAACCTCTTTTATTTAGGTTAAAGTGAATTCCTCTCCAGCAAAGTCCTGGCCAACAGCCTTTCATGAGATTGCACAACTACAGACCTTGATCAGGCTTGGAGAGCTGCCAGGCCCATAGCTTCCAAATGCCACGCTGTAGCAGCAATGACTTGGCAAGGAGTCAGGAACAGACCTTCACCCTCATGAATTGAACTAATTGTCTCCTGCAAACCCCACTCCCCTTTCGCTCCTCTTTTATTCCCTCTGGGAGGGGCCATTCACCGTCCACCTGAGTCTCTACTCCCAAGTCAGCCCTTGTTCCTTAACTATTCCCTTCATCTGGCAGCTCTGCACATGCGCACATCAGGAACAGGCTCCAGCTGCTCTTCTTCCCCACTAATCTCTGATTCCGAAGGCAGCTGAGAACTGTCGGACGGCCCTGGCCCCATCTCTGCCTCCAACGCAGAGCCCTCGTCCGAGCCTTCCCCAGACTCCAGGACTGGCCCAGGTTCCTCCCAAACCTCCTCACTGTCCAAGTCTGCCGCCAGCTCCACTGGCCGCTGGCAGGCCACAACAGACATTCCCTTCAGGAAAAAGCTTCTATACCTGCCTTCGGTAACCACAGAAGCACTTGTAGGTTGTCCTCCATTTATAGCGATTCATGTTGTGGTTCGCCAGCAGCCTGTGCAGACGGCAGCGGAATCGGACAGTGGGGAAGAAAGGGGACCAGTCCAGGAGTCTGGAGAGGACTCGGACGAGGGTCCTGCGTCCGATACCGAGATGGGGCCAGGACCATCTGGGAGTGGGGTGCTGCCTCCGGAGCTTTTGGAGTCTGGCAGCAGCGAGGCAGAGGACCCAGGGGAGCCCGTTCCCAGTGCACATATGAACAGAACTGCCAGAAGGCAAGAGCAGCTGAGACAAAAGTGGTGACTTGGGAGTAAGGCTGGGAGGTGATTCTCCTTCCCATAAGGGATTAAGGTCAGGCAAAGGTGACAAAACCTTTGCAGGAAGCAAGGTCGTTCGTTCGGTTCAGATTCATTCTTGAAGCTCTTTATACTTAGTTGTTTTTTTCTTAATTCATTTGATACTTCTGTTATTGGCAGCACTTCACAGAAAAGAAAGGTGGGTGCTTATCTCAAGGAACTGTTTGAGATTCATCACCAGCTGGGAATGAAAACCATTCCCAGCGTTGCAATAAAGTAAGACTTGCTTTTAAAATAAGTGTGTGCATAATTACGGTCAAGGAAGTCTTGGTCAGAACAGTTCATTGAATGACCATTTGAAGTTATAACCCATGGAACAAAAGTTGCCTTCGGAAGTTGTGAGAGCTTCATCCCTGGAAGCTTTTGAGAAGAGATTGGACTGCCGTCGGTCAGAAATGGTGTAGGGTCTCCTGCTGGGTGGGGTGGGGGGTTGAACTAGATGACCTACAAGGTCCCTTCCAACTCCATTAATCTGTAACACATGTGGTTCAGTTCCAAACTGGGAGAAAGACGCTGGGAATAACATGGAGGCTGATTGGAAAGAAAGATTCAGTTAATGATGAAACAGAACCACCGGTTCTGTTTCTGGTATTGGGGCAGCTGATCAAATGGCTGAATAGGTAGATGGATCTAAGTTTCTGTAACTTTGAAGTTTGGGATTTGTGCAATATGGGCTTTATGTTTCTAAAGAGGGGGTTGGGCACTTCCTATTGTGGCAAATGGCTTTTGTCCTGTGCTGAATTTTTGGTGAGGAGCTACTTGTTATAATCCTACTAATTCGGCTTTTGTTAGTTGTCCAACTTTGCTGCAAGGACTTTCTCGAAATATCCTGTCTTGAATGGGCTTCTGCTGGCAGTATTTGCTTTGCTTATTAATAGAGCCATCTAGATAGTTGGCTTCCTCTTTCATTCAACTCTTTTATCTCCTTAAGTGTTAGCATCTGCAGTGGGCTATTAAGAAAGACTTGGGGGCTCACCATGTATGCATTTTTTTCAGTCCAATGTTTCTTTGCTTTCACACATGTTAAAGCTTCATATAGATTATAAGCCAGGAATATTTTTGTTAGGTACAATCCCAGAGAATTATGATAAGGGGAATTTGTATTTAATGTTTTGACAGCAGCAAAGATTGTATTTGCTCAGTACTGGAAAAATTAGGTAACACCGAGAGAAGGAAGTGCAATTAAAAAAAAGAAATGGACAGACTGACATGAAAGATAAAAGAAAAAGAAGATACAGAGTATTTTTGAACATCAGATTTGTTTTATCAATGGTTGGATAATAGAAATTAGGAGCTGAAAAAGTATTATTATGTAAGCAAATTGACCCAGGCAATACACTGTTCACAAAGCACTTATGTATGTTAAATGAAAATGTGTAAATAAACTGTTAAGAAAGGGAAGGGAAGGGAAGGGAAGGGAAGGGAAGGGAAGGGAAGGGAAGGGAAGGGAGGGAGGGAGGGAGGGAGGAAGGAAGGAAGGAAGGAAGGAAGGAAGGAAGGAAGGAAGGAAGGAAGGAAGGGAAGGGAAGGGAAGGGAAGGGAAGGGAAGGAAGGAAAGGAAAGGAAGGAAAGGAAGAAAAGGAAGAAAAGGAAGAAAGGGAAGGAAGGAAAGGAAGAAAGGGAAGGAAGGGAAGGAAGGAAAGGAAGGAAGGAAGGAAGATAGAAAAAAAGAAAAAAGAAAGAAGGGAAGGGAAGGGAAGGGAAGAAAGAAAGAAAGAAAGAAAGGAAAGAGAAGGAAGGAAGGAAAGAGAAGGAAGGAAGGAAGGAAGGAAGGAAGGAAGGAAGGAAGGAAGGAAGGAAGGAAGGAAGGAAGGAAGGAAGGAAGGGGAAGGGAAGGGAAGGGAAGGGAAGGAAGGAAGGAAAGAAAGGAAAGGAAGGAAAAAAGGAAAGAAAGGAAAGAAAGAAAGGGAAGGAAGGAAAGAAAGAAAGAAAGGAAGGAAGGAAGGAAGGAAGGAAGGAAGGAAGGAAGGAAGGAAGATAGAAAAAAAGAAAAAAGAAAGAAGGGAAGGGAAGGGAAGGGAAGAAAGAAAGAAAGAAAGGAAAGAGAAGGAAGGAAAGAGAAGGAAGGAAGGAAGGAAGGAAGGAAGGGGAAGGGAAGGGAAGGGAAGGAAGGAAGGAAAGAAAAGAAAGGAAGGAAGGAAGAAAGAAAGATAGAAAAAAGAAAAAAGAAAAGGGAAGGGAAGGGAAGAAAGAAAGAAAGAAAGGAAAGAGAAGGAAGGAAGGAAGGAAGGAAGGAAGGGGAAGGGAAGGGAAGGGAAGGAAGGAAAGAAAGAAAGGAAAGGAAGGAAAAAAGGAAAGAAAGGAAAGAAAGAAAGGGAAGGAAAGAAAGAAAGAAAGGAAAGGAAGGAAAGGAAGGAAGGGAAGGAAGGGAAGGAAGGAAGGAAAGAAAGGAAGGAAGGAAGAAAGAAAGAAAGATAGATAAAAAGAAAAAAGAAAGAAGGGAAGGGAAGGGAAGGGAAGGGAAGAAAGAAAGAAAGAAAGGGAAGAGAAGAGAAGAGAAGAGAAGGAAGGAAGGAAGGAAGGAAAGAAAGGAAAGGGAAGGAAGGGAAAGGAAGGAAGGAAGACTTGGGGGTTGCTTTCTGTCTTTAAAAACATTTCCTCCTTTGGGGAAAATATCACATTCTGCCTCTTAATAGTTCCCCAAAATGTTCCATTCTTCTTCGAGGGTGGGGGGGCTTCTCTCAAGGTCAAGACTAGCTGTTCTTTCGGAAGTCACCCTCTTCCTTCTGTCCTCCTGTCTCCAGTTGCAGACTGCAAAGCCCCCCGAGAAATCTCGCACAGTTTCCTCACCTTCTCCACCCCACAAAACCTGACCACGTACCAGTCGGAGATCCGGTATGTCTGCCATGAGCCGTTCTACCAAATGGTTCCCAACATCACAGGTGAGTGTCTTCCTGGGGGGGGGGGGAGGATGACATGATGCTTGTATCCCCCCCCAAAAAAACCCTGTTAATCGTGCAGATACATTCAGACAACAATTCTCAGACCTTTGTGAATTCTGTTCAGGGAAGACGGAAACAGTATAAAGTAGGATCAAATATATTTGGATGCAACACTACTCCCATCAAAATTGAGATCAAGGGAGGTCCTAATACCCCTCTGTAAAGCCTTAGTAAGGCCACACCTAGAGTCCTGCATCCAGTTTGGGTCACCACACTATAAAAAAGATGTTGGGACTCTAGAAAAAGTGCAGAGAAGAGCAACCAGGATGATGAGGGGACCGGAGGCTCAAACATACAATGAACAGTTGCAGGAACTGGGCCTGTCTAGTCTAGGGAAGAGAAGGACCAGGGAAGACAGGAGAGCATCTTCCAATATTTGAGGGGCTGCCACAGAGAGGAAGAGGGGGTCAAGCTATTTTCTGAAGTGCCTGTAGGCCAGACAAAGAATCATGGATGGAAACTGAACAAGGAGAGATTCAACCTGGAAATAAGGAAGAATTTCCTGACAACTAGAACATTCAACCAAAGGAACCTAAGTTGCCCTCAGAAGTTATGGGAGCTTCATCCCTGGAGGCTTACAAGAAGAGACTGGACTGCCCTCTGTCAGAAATGGTGTAGGGTCTTCTGCTTGGGACAGGGGTTGGACTAGATGACTTACAAGGTCCCTTCCAACTCTGTTAATCTGTAACCATCTCTGCCATTCTGTAAGGCGCTTGATGTCGCCTCATATAATCAGATTTCCACGTTTTGCTTTTCGGTAGGGATCTTCACCTGCGACGCCAAAGGAGTTTGGAGAAGCAGCGAGCTGGGGACCCGTCGACCCTCCTGCCAGCCAGGTACACCAATTCCCCAATCACCCCCAGCACACACACCACACACACACACACACATATCCTTTCCAAAAAGGCCAAAATTGTGATCGCCTTCTGCAAAAGCTCCTTCCTACATCAGCAACTTGACACCAAGGTCCAATGAGATGCCTTGAGGCCACAGGGGCAGGCTCCCAAAAAATTTTTTAGCAACCGTTTCTCTGCCTGGGGGCTGAGTGGGCGTGGCCTAGTTGGCTTCATGCATCATGGCTGGTGTTAAGTTTGGAGCATGGGCGAGAAAGAATGGAGACAAGCCTCGGGAAACGGTGAACTTCAACTCTTTATTTACATAGTGACTTCTCCACTCAATGGCAGTTATAACCCTTACCAGGGTTAGGGAGACAAGCTAAACAGAATGTGCAGCGTTAGTCAGATAGGCACACAGATAAATGAGTGAGCTAAGCTTGTATGTTTATTAACATACAGTAAAAATAACAGATACGCTTGTGCTATCAAATATATAGTTTATTCCATTATGAGTTCATAGCATAGTCAAAATAACAGTCCAATAGTCATGTATCATTTAGTCAGTCCATTCAGGGATATTCAGTTAGCAAAGTCCGTGTAGAATATCCTATGTCAGTTCACTTACAAATCAGTCCTTTGTTTTCTCTCCCGTTCGAGCAATGCAGTCTTGAGTCCTTGCAGTAATCAGGGATCATCAAAGCCAGAGAGAGAGCAAGCTGCAGTCTTGCTTCTTTTAAAGTGCTTTCACAACCACTCCCTTAATTACATTCCCTATATTTAAAGCTGCAGACACTTTAACTAACAAACTATGATTACTTAGTTATTATTTTACCTAAACCAGTTAGGGTAAACAATGTTATCCCTAACAGGCAACCCCAATAACTATTAACCAAGAACAATCGAGGAGCGCTAGCTCCCTTAACCAATAAGAACTCTCTGTTCATGGCCAAGCG
This sequence comes from Hydrophis major, assembly GCA_033807585.1. Taxonomy (NCBI): domain Eukaryota; kingdom Metazoa; phylum Chordata; class Lepidosauria; order Squamata; family Elapidae; genus Hydrophis; species Hydrophis major. The sequence continues at coordinate 1,002,478 of CM066331.1, forward strand.
GATTCCCCGGAACGGGCCAATCTGATCCTGCCGTTAACAGCCAATCAGAAGTGCAGGGCCAGAACCCTGCACTTTACTCCAAGCTCAAGTTCTCTTTATTAAACCTTATGCATTCACAACAGTTGGGAGGGCCATTTTCGCCCTCCCCGGACTCAGGAGGCTTTCCCTGAGCCTCTGGGAGGGTGAAAACAGCTTCTCCCAGGCTCCTAAGGCCTGATGGAGGATGGAAAGGGGCCCATTTCTGGCCTATCCCGAACTTCCAGGAGGCCTGTTTTTTGCCTTCCCCGAGACTCTATGCTCGCCCTGTACTTACCTGGGATCCAAAATGGTCCCTTTAGGGATTCCTGGGAGGTTCAGGGCAGGATGGGTGGGGCCAGCCAGAGGTGAGATTTGCCCATTCTCCAAACTGGCCATAAAATTAGATACCAGTTCGACCAAACCGGGGCAAACCAGTAGCAGCCGACCACTGCTCTCGAGGGTATTGTCGGTTTTCAGAAAAGACAAGCCAGCTTGTTAACTAGGTTTTCTTCTCAGATGGAGGACAGGACAGAGCGGAGGGCATGGCAAGCTGACTGAGTTTTCTTCCTGGGGTGACCAGTGTCAACTCATAAAACATTGCTTTGTTTTTTTTAAAAAAAAATACTTTATTGAAATTCAAAATATTAAAAAGTTTACAAATATTTCTATAATAGAAGATGTGTCAATATCTTTCAGCATCGTTTTTTTTGGACAGTACAATAAACAATACATACAATTAATACTCGACAGTTATTCATAGTATTGGTAATACTAATTCACAGTGCCTTAATATTATTGGTAAAAAGTGATTCATGTATATACTGTAGGTCATTGGTTCAAAGGAGAAAAATGTCATATTAACACTAAACACACACACACACGTGTGTTTGTGTGTTTGTGTGTGTGTTTCTGAGGTTCTCGTGGTTATTTGTATGTGGATCTTTGGTTATTCGGGTTTTCTCCCGCCTGCCATCATCAGGCTTCTGTATATGATAGCAGATGAGATTCTGCCGAAACGTTGCTACAACTTTAAAAGCACAACAACAATGACGTGGGAAAATACCTGAACAAAGCTGAATACCATATATAGATAGATAGATAGATAGATAGATAAGTAGGTAGATAGATAGATAGATAGATAGATAGATAGATAGATAGATAGATAGAAGTAGATAGATAGATAGATAGATAGATAGATAGATAGATAGATAGATAGATAGATAGATAGATAGATACGTAGAAAGATAGACAGAAAGATAAGATAGATAGATAGATAGATAGATAGATAGATAGATAGATAGATAGATAGATAGATAGATATAGATATAGATATAGATATAGATATAGATATAGATATAGATATAGATATAGATATAGATATAGATATAGATATAGATATGGATCTTTGGTTATTCGGGTTTTCTCCCGCGTAAGATTGGAAGTATCTAGGCAACGTTTCGATGAAGTCTCATTCATCATCTTCAGGCTTGGTCTTCAGCTCTGTGCTTCTCACACACACACACACATAATACATATACATATACACACAGACGAACACTATACAGAAGCCTGATGATGGCAGATGAGATTCTGCTGAAACGTTGCTACAACTTTAAAAGCACAACTACTATGACATGGGAAAATACCCAAAGAAAGCTGAATGCCATACATGTAAGTACCCGCGAAAACTTAAGAAAACATATATATATGTATAGAGAGAGAAAGAGAGAGAGAGAAATCAGAGAGAAATCTACATAGTCTATGTACTGTCTCTCTATTCCATAGCCATAAGAGAAGATATGTTATATATTTTTCAATATACAATAGAACGACATATATGTTATAAATTAAATATGAATATTTACCTAGATCTCCATTTTCTGGCAATTTCTTGATTTCAACAGTTTCTCGTTGGTCCTACCTGTATACCAATGTGCCAATTTTATTTTCTCTTTTAATCTATATTTTTCATGTTTTACTGTCTCCCTGTTGATACCAAATCTTCCAATTTGAGTATTCCAATCCGAATCTTTATCGTTTAATTTCATGGCGAGTCTATCCATCTCTGCACAATCCAGGATTTTACGAATTGTAACTTCATCCGATGGAATGGTAGACATTTTTATGCCTGTTTTAGTAGTTGCCATTAAAAAAAAGGGGGAGAAGGAAATCTGGAAGAGCAGTGTAGTATTTGAAAGCGGAAGTCCATTCCAAGTCTTCTCTTTAAAAGATTGTAATTAAAATACCAGAGCTTTTGCCCACAAATATATTTCATTGGAGAACGTGAATGATGACACCCAGACGGTGAAGGTGCTCAATTGGAGAATCTGATTTATGACACACCCAGGAGAGAGGGGGGAAACAGGGTCATGTGAATTATGTACGCCAGAGTTGGCTTTATACAGGGCAGTGCCAGTATGTCGCCTCGAGTAAATCCTTTGAAGTATTTTGAAGTTTGGCTTAAGAATCATGATTTCATGAGAGCGATAGCTGGAATCCTGACAACCAGGGGTGTCAATGAAAGCGTGGAATCCTCAGAAGAAAACAGCAAATGTAAATTTCATGCGACGTACTTTAGCAGCTGCATTCCCACGACGTGTTAAACCACAGGGTTGCAAAGAGACCTGGTTCCATGGTTCACATTGCATCGTCACTTGGGGAGGTAGGGATGGAGCATTACGCGCCAAAACCCCTGCAACCTAGTGTAGGTTTGGGGCCTTTGCGTTCAAGGGGGAGAACTTCCACACGGTTTGCGTGGGTTTGACGCACCGAGAGGTTGTCTGCGCTAGCCAATCGGGGGTGCCGAGGAAAGTGAAGTGTTTGGGTTTGAGGTATCCTGGATGCTAACCGCAGGTGGGATTCAAATTCTTTAACAACCGGTTCTGTGGCTGTGGCTTAGGTAGTGGGTGTGGCTTGGTGGTCATGTGACTGGGTGGGCGTGGCCAACTCAATATCACTCACATCAAGGCCCGCATCTCCTCGCCTGGCCTCTCATGACTGTGGGGATGCTGCAACAGTCGTAAGTGTGAAAAATGGTCATAAGTCACTTCTTTCAGTGCCATTGTAACCTTGAATGGTCACTCCACCCAAGCAAAGGAGGGGAAAAACAACTCCAGAGACGTTCCAGAGACAGGAAGTCTAGTCCTGCCAAGAATGTAATAAGGGTTAACGGAGAGGCAGTTTCTGTAAGCAACCCCAGAATGTCTCCTTCCTGCCTTCCTTACAGGATTAGCCCTGTAATTTCTTCTAACAACTGATTCACCTCGATGTGAGTGATATTGAGTTGGTCATTCAATGACAGGACCACCAAGCCACGCCCACCAACTAAGCCATGCCCACAGAACCAATGGTTAAAAATTTGAATCCCACCCCTGGGTGAACCTATGGCACGTGTGCCAGAAGTAGCACGGAAAGCCATTTCTGTTGGCATGTGGAGCCGCCACCCCAGATCAGGTGCACTGAGCATGTGTGCCCACCTCCCTCCAGTCAGCTGATTGTTAGGTATCTGCTGTGCAGGCCCAGGAGGGGCAGGGTGCGAGTGAGAGAGGGATGTGAATGCATGCGCAGAGGTGAGACCATACACATTGGGGTGGCGCCCATTATGCACAGAGGCACATGGTACACACATGCACAGAGACATGTGATGTGTGGGAGGCCCATGCACGCATGTGCAGAGGCGTGTGGCACACACACACGGGGTCACATGTGCTATGCAGCGGGGCGGTTGCATGCGCAGTGCATTATGGGTGCAGGCTTGCATGCGTACGCTTTCACACAAACACACACACACACTTTCGGCAACGCCAGAACAAAAATGTTAGCCATCACTGACCATACAATCTATACATAACTATTTCTGTACCTTCTATATCTATGATATACATTTTCTTTTCTTATTTCTATTGTCAATCCAATGATACCATTTCTCCCACATTGCATAGTATTCTTTTCCTTTTAATTCCACGGTCAATTTATCCATTTCCGTGCACTATTGCTTTTTTTGTTTTTTAATTACTAAACCCACAATTAGCACCCGCAATTTTCTAGAGGCAAACCATTCCACGGTTTAATTGTTCTCACTCTTAGGAAATTTCTCCTTAATTCCAGATTGTTTCTTTCCTGGATTAGTTTCCATCCATTTCCTTCCTTCCTTCCAGAATCACAGGACTGCAGGGGACCACAGAAGTCTTCTAGTCCAACCCCACCCCCCCTGCTCAGGCAGGAGACCCTAGGCCGCTTCAATCCAGTCTCTTCTTAACAACCTCCGGGGATGGAGCGCCCACAACTTCTGGTGGCAAGCAGTTCCACTGGTTAATTGTCCTCACTGTTCAGAAGTTTCTCCCTAATTCCAGGTTGCTTGTCTCCTTTGATGAGTTTCCACCCGTTGCTTCTTGTCCTGCTTTGGAGAATAGCTTGACTCCCTCTTCTTTGGGATAGGCCCTCAAATCCTGGAAGACTGCTCTCATGTCCCCTCTAGTCTTTCTTTCCATTAAACTGGACACCCCCAATTCCTGCAACCATTCTTCCTACATTTTAGCCTTCATCATCCTTGGGAACAGACCCTAAATTTAAGGGCATTTCCCCCCAGATGTCCGAGCGACAACTCTACACTACAACTTTCCGTGTTCTGTTGTGTTGTGTTGCTGGGGTCCTATTTCAGTTCCAAAGAACGAGCAGCCCGTCCTAGCTAGACCAAACGATGTGGCAGCCTCCCCCCCATGTGTGGCCAATGCGGGCCTTCGCATCACATCGAGGTATTTTAAGATGCAGAAATAAGCAATGATGGACCAGGCCATGTATGGCAGGGGTCGCCAACCGTTTGGATCTCAGGGACCCCTCAAACTCATCATTTTAAATCCCAGAAACCTTGGGAAAATCGCCCCCAAAAAGCCTGCAGGAAAATCTCCCCAGCCCATTTTCCTACCGCTCGATCGTTCTTTATTTGGGATCGCGGGATACCGTCTCCAGAGAGAGAGAGACTTTTGGCTTCATGCAAGGAAAGTAGCAGAAGCCGCAGAAGTCTTTCTTTCCTCTCCCCCCAAACTCCGCCAGAAATGAGGCTTGGTAAGACTTGTCACACCAGCCTCTTGGAGCAGGAGGCCTTGCAGGGTCCCAAAGACTCGTTTCTGGCGGAGTTTGGGGGAGAGAAAGAGAGACTTCTGCTGCTTTCCTTGCATGCAGCCAGAAGCAGAAGAAGAAAGAAGCAGCAGGCCGCTTGGCCAGGCCAGGCCCGTGGGGTGAGGGGGGGCAAATTCCCCTCCTCCATCCTTTCCCTCTTCTCCTCACTACCTGGTGTTGTTTGCAATGCAAGTGACACAAGTCTTGTGTTCCCGCACAGCCGCGATTAATTGCTTTGGGGGGGGGGGACACATTTCTCTGTGGACCACCAAAATTTTCTCACGGACCACCAGTGGTCCTCAGCCCACCGTTTGGCGACCCCTAATATACAAGGTTTCCATCATGCCACGGAGCCCATTTCAAAGAAGGGCAGGGGAAAAACATTGGGATGTGATTAAAACGGGTAGATTTTTACTCTTTAAGATCCATGCCGGGGAACAGATCCTGACAGAAAGGTACAGGTAGTCCTCAACTTGCAACAGTTCATTTACCGACAGTTCCAAGTGACAAACAACACTGGCGGGGGGTGGGGCTTTTTTTTTTCCACGCTTAACAACCGTTGCAGCCTCCCCTTGGTGAGGCGATCGAAATTCAGAAGTTGGCCACT
>CM066331.1:1008320-1098320 GCA_033807585.1 Hydrophis major
GGAGAGGAGGAAAAAGAGGAAGAAGAGGAAGAGAAGGAGGGGGAGGGGAGGGGAGGGGGAGGAGGAGAGGAAGAAGAGGAAGAAGAAGGAGGAGGAGGAAGAAGAGGGAGGAGGAGGAGCAGGAGGAGCAGGAGGAGGAGAGGAAGAAGGAGAAGGAGGGGGAGGGGAGGAAGAGAGGAAAAAGAGGAAGAGAAGGAGGGGGAGGGGAGGGGGAGGAGGAGGAAGAAGAAGGAGGAGGAGGAGAGGAGGAAGAGGAGGAAGAGGAGGAGGAGGAGAGGAGGAAAAAGAGGAAGAAGAGGAAGAGAAGGAGGAGGAGGGGAGGGGAGGAGGAGGAGGAAGAAGAGGGAGGAGGAGGAGCAGGAGGAGCAGGAGGGGCAGGAGGAGCAGGAGGAGCAGGAGGAGGAGGAGAGGAAGAAGGAGAAGGAGGGGGAGGGGAGGAGGAGAGGAAAAAGAGGAAGAGAAGGAGGAGGAGGGGAGGGGGAGGAGGAGGAGGAAGAAGAGGGAGGAGGAGGAGGAAGAAGAGGGAGGAGGAGGAGCAGGAGGAGCAGGAAAGGAAGAAGGAGAAGGAGGGGAGGGGAGGAGGAGAGGAAAAAGAGGAAGAGAAGGAGGGGGAGGGGAGGGGGAGGGGGAGGGGAGGAGGAGGGGAGGAGGAGGAGGAGGAAGAAGAAGAAGAATGTCGTGTCCATCGGCAAGGAGACCAGGAGGCGGTGACTTGGGTTTCAGCTCTTTATTTAGTCCCCAGAACCGATCTGGCTCCGAGGAAAAACCGTGGCTTTTTATTCTCAAGCCCCAGCAGCAATGGCACCACTTTGAGTTTCCCGCGATTCGTTTCCACCAATTGCGGGAGATTCTCAGCGGGCCAATCAGTGCAGCTCGCTAAACCAATCAGATTGCCCTGCGCTTTGGCCAATCACAAGCGCGGGGTTTCAAGAATGCAAATGAGCGTACAGAACACCCCTCCCCTCTTGGTTTGGTCCTACGTAACGTAGTCCCATAAGTAGGCGGGGCTCCGCACTTGCCTACTGGACCTGCACAGGTCAGTTGTGGGTTGGCTCCCGGCCGGTTCGGTCGGGTTCTCGGTGTCTCTCGGCCTCGTCGATGGAACCGCCTGGTAGGCCTTGCCGGGCCGCTCGTCGCAGCTCCCTCCCGGTCTCCCCGGACTGGTTGAGCTGTGGTTTTCGCCGCTCCCGCCCGGTCTTTCTGGGCTGGTCGAGCTGGCCTGGCTGCTTCTCCCTGGTGAGGTTCCGAGCTGGCTGCTTGCTGGTGAGTATGGCTGGTTCCTTTCTTCTGGGTTTTGGTTCCCGGGGTATTCCCTCCCCTCTTGGCTTGTGTTAAGGGGATTGTTTATGTCTGGTTGCGTGTCAGTTGTGTTATTATTTGATCGATGTGGCGTTTCCACGCTCGTCCGTCGGTTGTTTGCAGCCAGTACGAGTGGGGACCTGTCAGTTGGGTTATGGTTGCTGATACCCATAGTGGTCTCCAGTTAGGTTTTTTGCGTAGACGGCGTCGCCTGGCGCAAAAGACCGGTGCTTGCTGGAGGAGTTTGGGGTTTTTTCCGGGTTGTATGTGGGGTGTAGCCTGTTGAGTGGGGACCTTATTTTCCTCCCCATTAGTAGCTCTGCTGGGCTTTTGTTCGTTGTTGTGTTCGGGGTTATATGTTGGATAAAAAGCATTTTATTTATTTTGTCTTGGATTTCCCCGTGTTCGATTCTCTGGATGGTTTTTTTCATGAATTGAACCATCCATTCCACCCTTCCATTCGCTGGCGGATGCACCGGAGCTGTCAGTGCGTGTCGTATGCCTCGTTCCGCTAGGAATTTTTCAAATTCCAGCGAGGTGAATTGGGGCCCGTTGTCCGACACGATGACATCCGGGAGGCCAGGTATTGCGAATAGTTTGCAAAGTTCCTTGGTCACGGCCTCTGTGGTGGTGGATTTCATGTTGCTTACCTCCAACTAGTTGGAGTAAGCATCTACGGTTATTAGGAATGTATGTCCCTTGGTGGGCCCGGCAAAGTCTATGTGGACCCTAGACCAGGGTCCCCTGGGAGTTTCCCATTCTAGGATCGGTGCCGTGGGAGGGCTTGGTCTGGTTTCTTGGCAGCGTTGACACCTTGCCACCCAGGCCTCGATTTTTTATCCACCCCTGGCCACCAAGCGTAACTACTGGCTTGGGCTTTTGTTCTAACTATGTCCGGGTGCCCCTCGTGTAACAATTCCAATACCTTCCCTTGCAGTTTTTCCAGGGATAACCACCCTATCCCCCCACAGTACACACCCTTTTTGCAATGATAGTTCCGTTTGCCGGTTCCGGAATGTTTTGAATGTTTCGTCGTCCTTTTCCGGCCACCCTTTCTCTACCCAATGTAACACCTGCGCCAGACGTTTGTCTTTATTGGCTTCTCGGGCAATGTCTGACGCGGTTATGGGTAGATCGGGCAGAGTCTCTATGCTGAGGGCGCTCGTCGTTGATGCTGGGTCGGTGTCTAGATCGGGTAGCGGCGAGCAGCTCAAAAGCATCTGCATGTGTGATAGTCTTACCAGGTCGGTGTGTGAGCCGGTAGCTGTAGGCGGCAAGGAATTCGGACTACCTTGTCATCCTGGGAGATAAAATGTTCGGGGTGGCCCAGTTTCCTGCCAGGATGCCCAGCAACGGCTTGTGGTCCGTGATGATTGTGAACGTGCGGCTGTAGAGGTACTCGTGGAACCTCTTCACTGCTGCGACGATGGCAAGGGCCTCCTTGTCCAGCTGGCTATAGTTCCGCTCTGGTTTGGTGAGTGTCCTGGAGAAGAAAGCGATGGATGCTTCTCTTCGATCCAGGATTGTGTGGCTGAGGACGGCGCCGACGCCGAAGGGTGAGGCGTCGCATGTGACGGCGAGTGGTAGGGTCTCATTGTATTGGATGAGGACGGCATCCGAGGTGAGCAGATCCTTGGTTCTCCTGAAGGCGGCTTCCTCGCGTTTCCCCCAAGTCCAGGTAGCTGCCTTGTCCAAGAGCCTATGCAAAGGCTCCGCCGCGGTCGCCTTCTAGGGCAGGAAAACATTGTAAAAATTAAGCAGTCCCAGAAACGCCTGCAGTTCCGTTTTAGTCCTGGGTGTGGGGGCCTCCTTAATGGCTCTGATTTTGGTTGCGGTTGGGTGGATGCCGTGCCGGTCTAGGAGGTACCCCAGGAACTCGACCCACTCTGTGTAAAGTTGGCACTTTTCCCTCTTCACCTTTAGCCCGGTTTCCTTGAATTTGGTTAACACCTCCCTTAGCCGACCCTCTAGTTCTCGCTGGTTGGTTGCCAACACCAGCACATCGTCGAAGTAGGGCACCACCCCCTTGATGCCTTGCAAGAGTCTCTCCATGAGGCTCTGGAAAATTCCAGGTGCCACGCTGACTCCGAACTGGAGTCGGTTACATCAGAAAGCTCCCCGGTGGGTGACTATGGTTTGCGCCTCCGCGGTTTCTTCGTCAACCGGCAGCTGTTGGTATGCTTGGGCCAGGTCGAGTTTCGCAAAAACCTTGCCTCCCCCCAGTGAGTGTAGAAGGTGCTGCACTACTGGGACGAGGTGGGTGCTTTGTTGCAAGGCGCAATTTAGGGTGGCCTTATAGTCCCTGTAGATTCTCACCGACCCATCGGGCTTGACTAGGGTGACTATTGGGTCTCCCACCAGGCATGGTCAATTGGTTGTAGGACCCCTTGCTTGACGAGCTTGTCAATTTGCTCATCAATTTTTGGCCGGAGTGCAAAAGGTACCCGCCGTGGTTTTAGGCGTCTTGGGGGAATGTTAGGGTCTAGGCTGAAGGAGATGGGGGGCCCTCAGTACTTGCCTAGGGTGCCGTCGAACACTTCCTGGAAGTCCCGTGCCAGTTGTTGCTCCCAATCGGTCTCGGTGGTGTGGTTGATGCCCGTGACTTCGATGCTGAGCGGTGCGAACCATTGCAGTCCCAAAAGGCTGGGCCGGTCTCAGTCCACGATCGTCAGGGGAAGCTTTGCCGTGCGGCCCTTAAATGTCACTTTGAATTGTCCGGTTCCGACTACCGGGATGCGGTTTCCCTGGTAGTCTTTGATGATTAGTCTCTGGTTCTCCAGTCCCTTCTTTTGGATGGTAGGCACCAAGTGTTTGATCTCTTGCCAGGCGACCATGGAGAGGTAGGACCCAGAGTCCACCTCCATTTTGCATGGCTTGCCTTCGATGCCTACCTGCACATAGATCTTTTGGGCGTCGGTGGTTGATGCGTGGCCAATGATGACCGTCTGGTGGGTTTCCTCCTTCCGACGGGTCTCTCCGCCTCGTCGGGTCCGCCCACTCTGATCCCATCGGCTGTCAGCTGGGCGATCTCTGGCTCTGGGGGGTGTGCTGTCCCGTCTCCGCTTGCTGTGGGTCCCGCCATCTGGGGCTGTAGGCTTTCTTTAGTCGGCAGACGCGGGCGATGTGGCCCTTTTTGTCGCAATGCCGGCAGACTGCGTCGAAGAAACGGCACTCTGATCTCGGGTGGTCGCCTCCGCAACCGGCACACGCGGTCCCCGAATTACGACCCTGCTGATTGCGCTGGTTGCGTCCCGCCTGGAGCCGGTGGATTTCCTCCTCCTCGTCCGAGGTGTCGGAGGCGGAGTGGAATTCGCCATGGTGGGGTGGTGGTCTCGCGGTGACTTGCTTCCGGTTGGGCCTCGGTCACCTGTCCAGGGTTGGTGGTCGCGGTGCGGTCCCCTGCGTCCTCCGCATGCGGTTCGCCGATTGCCGGGTGGCCTCGGTTGCGGTGGCTTCAGCGATGGCATCAGTGAGGGCGATGTCGCCTTTGGCCATCAGCCGACTCTGTAGGACCGGATCCCGAAGTCCAAGCACGACTCGGTCCCATAGGGCCTCGTCCATGTTGCAGAATCTGCACAGGCCTCCTAGGTTCCGCAGCTCTGCAACAAGGTCGCTGAGGCTTTCGCCTGGTCTCTGGTCCTGCCGGTAGAACTCGTGCCGCCTGATGAGGGTGGGCACAGTGGGGACGTAGTGTTTGCAGAGCAAAGGTTCGAGGTTGGCCCAGTCCATTCCTGTGACATCAGCGGGTTTCACTAGGGCTTTCGCCATCTTGAACACTGCAGGCCCGCAGTGTGTCAGGAAGACGGCTCGTTTTTTCGGCCCGGTGGCATCCTTCATGTCGCTGTATTCGAGGAACATGTGGAATCTGTCCGTGTAGGATTCCCAGTCCTCGCTAGCGGGATTAAAGGGCGCGGGCAGAGCGATGCTGGCCATCTCGTCGGTCTTGCTTCCGTCGGACACGTGCTCGATGGGGTTCAGACTCGGGATCCCATCCTCATCGCCAGTGCCGTGTCCATCGGCAAGGAGACCAGGAGGCGGTGACTAGGTTTCAGCACTTTATTGGTCCCCGGAACCGATCTGTCTCCAGGGAAAAAACAGCAGCTTTTTATTCTCAAGCCGCGGCGGCCGCGGCCAATGGCACCACTTTGAGTTTCCCGCGATTCATTTCCACCAATCGCAGGACATTCTCAGCGGGCCAATCAGCGGGGCTCGCTAATCCAATCAGATCACCCTGCGCTTTGGCCAATCACAAGTGTGGGGTTTCAAGAATGCAAATGAGTGAACAGAACAAAGAAGGAGGAGGAGGAGGAGGAAGAGGAAGCAAGAGGAGGAGGAGGAGGAGGAAGAAGAAGGAAAAGAAGGAAGAAGAGAAAGGAGGAGGAGGGGGGAGGGGAGGAGGAAGAAGGAGGAGGAGGAGGAGGAGAGGAAGAAGAGGAAGGAGAAGGAGGGGAGGAGGAGGAGGAGAGGAAGAGAAGGAGGGGAGGGGAGGAGGAAGAAGAAGAAGGAGCAGGAGGAGGAAGAAGAAGGAAAAGAAGGAAGAAGAGAAAGGAGGAGGAGGGGGGAGGGGAGGAGGAAGAGGAGGAAGAAGGAGGAGGAGGGGGAGAGGAAGAAGAGGAAGGAGAAGGAGGGTGAGGGGAGGGGAGGAGGAAGAGGAGGAAGAAGAAGAAGGAGGAAGAGGAGGAAGAAGAGGAAGGAGGAGGGGTGGGGAGGAGGAAGAAGGAGGAGGAGGAGGAGAGGAAGAAGAGGAAGGAGAAGGAGGGGAGGAGGAGGAGGAGAGGAAGAGAAGGAGGGGAGGGGAGGAGGAAGAGGAGGAAGAAGAAGAAGGAGCAGGAGGAGGAAGAAGAGGAAGGAGGCGGAGGAGAAGAAGAAGAAGAAGAAGAAGAAGAAGAAGAAGAAGAAGAAGAAGAAGAAGAAGAAGAGACAGCAGCCACGCCCACCCAGTCCCATGGCCACGCCCACCTAGCCACGCCCACAGAACCAGTTGTTAAAAAAATTGATGGTCTTCAAACGAAATACCCATATGCTCTGCTGAATCACCTCCTATTGCATCAGCCGCATCTGGCAGCTCTTCCTGCGTATCGGCTCCTCAATCCCAAGACCTTTTACAGGTTGGACTAGAAGACCTCCCAGGTCCCTTCCAACTCTATGGTTCTCATCCTAATTCTTCCCACAGGAAAGCACCGAACCCAGAGGCCGGACGACACGGAGCAAACCCTCCAACCTCAGGCCATCCACATCCACCCTTCCTACAAGGCGGCCACCTTTGAGTACGACATCGCTGTGGTCAAACTCTCTAAAGAAGCAACCCTGAACAACTACGTGATCCCCATTTGCTTCCCAGATGGATCGCACCAGACAGGTGGGGATGGCTGGCTGGCTGGCTGGCTGGGGAATTCTGGGAATTGAAGTCCACATCGCTCTTTCAAGTGGCCACCTGTGAGAAATACTGGCCTAATCTTTGCAAATGGCCTATTGAGTTTATTGCGATCTTGAGCACCCAGTTCATGGTTCCCGTGTACTGCGGAGACCTTGCCTGCTCTCTGAGCTGGGTGGTTTTTCCTTGCAGGCGTTTCAGGACCCAAATAGGTAACATCATCAGGGCTAAAAAGGAGAAGGGTTTGTGGAGAGGAGGAGGAGGAGGTGGTGGAAGAGAAGGAGGAGGAAGAGATGGAAGAGGAGGAGGTGGAAAAGGAGGAGAAGATGTGGAGGAGGAGGAGGAGGAGGAGGAAGAGGAGGTGGAAGAGGAGAAGAGATGGAAGAGGAGGAGGAGGTAAAAGAAGAGGGGGTGGGGGAGGAGTTGGAAGAGGAAGAAGTGGAGGAAGAGGAGGAGGAGGAAGAGATGGAAGAGGAGGAGGAGGTAAAAGAAGAGGAGGGGGAGGAAGAGGAGGGAGGAGGAAGAGGAGGAGAAGGTGGAAGAGGAGATGGAAGAAGAGGAGGAGGTAAAAGAAGAGGGGGAGGGGGAGGAGTTGGAAGAGGAAGAAGTGGAGGAAGAGGAGGAGAAGATGTAGAGGAGGAGGAGGAGGAGGTGGAGGAGGAGGAGGAGATGCAAGAGGAGGAGGAAGAAGAGAAGAGATGGAAGAGGAGGAGGAGAGATGGAAGAGGAGGAGGAAGAGGAGGAGGTGGTGGAAGAGGAAGAGGAGGAGGAGGTAAAAGAAGAGGAGGGGGAGGAAGAGGAGGGAGGAGGAAGAGGAGGAGAAGGTGGAAGAGGAGGAGGAAGTAGAAGAGGAAGGGGAGGAGGAGGAAGAGGAGGGAAGGGGAGGTGGTGGAAGAGGAGGAGGAGGAAGAGGAAGAGGAAGAGGAAGAGGAGGAGAAAGAGGAGAAGGAGGAGGAGGAAGAGGAGGAGGGGAAGGAGGAGGAAGAAGAAGAGGAAGAGGAGGAAGAGGAAGGGGGAGGCGGTGACAGAGAAGGTGGATTCACTTAACGACCGTGTTATATTAACAATTGTAATGATTCCCTTAGCAATGGTGGCAAGGACGGCCATAAAATGGGGCAAAGTTCCCTTAACTAATGTCTCGCTTTAGTGATGGCAATTTTGGCCTCCATTGCAGTTGTAAGTCGAGGACTACCCCTGTCTCTTTGTCTGGCCCCCCAGATGCCACAGTCATCGTCAGCGGATGGGGGAAACGGTTGCTACAACGCCTCCCAGACGCCTTGATGGAGGTGACGTAGCCGCTCACGTCGATCTCGCGATCTCGCGATCGATTTATCAATCTCTCGGTGGGAGGAAGAGGGATACGAACCAAGGCTCGACGCTCCATATCCTTCCTTGATCACCCTTTTCCCTAATCTATGGGAATCTCTGTTCTGTCCTAGGCTTCCCCAAAAAGCCCTAAGCCAGCTCTATGTCCGGGCAAAACCTCTTTTATTAAATGAATGTGAATTTATTGCCTTCCCAGTCAGCAAACAGCCTGGCAAACATTCTAGCCAAGCTATTATCATGAGCTCAGACCTTATCTCTCTTGCAAAACTGCCTGGTAAATAGTTCCACACCCAATGCTGACAGGGAAGGGCTCAGCACGGAGTCTCCAGGTTACACTGACAGATCTTCACGAGGCTGAAACGAATGAACGAACGAACGAACAAATGAACAGACGGACGAATTGTCTCCTGAATACCCCACTCTCCTTTCGCTCCTCTTTATTCCCTCTGGGAGGGGCTATTCACCGTCCACCTGAGCCTTTACTCCCAAGTCAACCCTTGTTCTTTAGCTGTTCCCTTCTCCTGGCAGCTCTGTGCATGCACACACTGGGAACAGGTTCCAGCTGCTCTTCTTCCCCATGGATCTCCGACTCTGAAGGCAGCTGATAACTGTCGGACAGTCCTGGCCCCATCTCTGCCTCTGACCCAGAGCATCCATTCAGAGCCTTCCCCAGACTCCAGGACTGGCCCAGGTTCCTCCCAAACCTCCTCACTGTCCGAGTCTGCCGCCAGCTCTGCAGGCCACTGGCAGGCCACAACACTACCTTAAGAGGTGTGCACTTCAACGCCCAGAATTCCCCAGCCATTGTCCTCCCCACCCCTCCAAAATCAGCCATCAGTTCTGTTTTTTTGTCCCCCCAGATTGAAATCCCTCTGATCGGCCACGAAGTGTGCAAGGCAGCCTATACCAAGCTGCAGAAAATTGTCACGACGGACATGATTTGTGCTGGAGAGGAACAAGGTAAACGGGTGGGATGGGGAAGAGTTCTCCACTCCTCTACTCATTGCAGAAGACCTTATGCCACCAGACTCAAAATTCTAGACCTAGAAAACCTTGAATTATGCCGCCTTTGGTCCGATCTAAGTATAGTCTATAAAATCATACATTGCAATGTCCTCCCTGTCAATGGATCCTTCAGCTTCAACCATAACAATACAAGAACACACAATAGATACAAACTCAAGGTCAACCGCACCAAACTTGATTGCAGGAAATATGACTTCAGCCACAGAGGGGTCAATGTCTGGAATCCTCGACCTGACTCTGTGGTTTCTTCCCCAAACCCCAAAAACTTTAACCTTAGATTGTCTACTATGGACCTCACCCCCTTCCTAAGAGGCCTGTAGGGGACGTGCATAAGCGCACCAACGTGCCTACTACCGTCCCTGTCCAATTGTTTCTTTTTATTTTTCATATATGTACCCACTTCATGTATTCATAACTATGTATATACTTATACGTATTATCTTGTAAGCGATTGACAAATCAAAATAAAAAAATAAAATAAAAAAATAAATCTGGAATAGCATCAGGTTAGCTCCAATAACATCTGGAGGGAAATTATGTCAGCCTATTGAGCAGAAGTTTTGAATTCTGATTTTTGATTTTTCTCTTTCTTTCTCTTTCTCTCTTTCTCTCTCCCACTCTTTCTCTCTCTTTTTCTTTCTTTCTTTCTCTCTCCCACTCTTTCTCTCTCTCTCTCTCTCTCCCACTCTTTCTCTCTCTCTCTCTCTTTTCTCTCTGTCTTTCTCTTTTTCTCTCTCTCTCTTTCTCTTTCTCTCTCTCTCCTTCTCTCTCTTTCTCTTTCTCTCTCTCTCCATTTCTCTCTCTATATATATATACTTCTCTCTATATATATATATATATTTCTCTCTCTCTCTTTCTCCTTCTCTCTGTCTTTCTCTCTCTCTCTATTTCTCTCTTTCTCTCTCTCTGTCTTTCTCTCTCTCTCTATTTTTCTCTCTCTCTTTCTCTCTCTCTTTCTCTCTCTCTTTCTCTCTCTCTTTCTCTCTTTTTCTCTCTGTGTGTGTGTCTTTCTCTCTATTTCTCTCTCTCTCTCTCTCTTTCTCTCTCTCTTTGTTTCTCTCTCTCTGTCTCTCTGTCTCTCTATTTCTCTCTTTCTCTCTCCCACTCTTTCTCTCTTTTTCTTTCTCTCTTTCTCTCTCTCTTTCTCTCTCTCTCTCTCTCTCCCACTCTTTCTCTCTCTTTTTCTCTCTCTCTTTCTCTCTCCCACTCTTTCTCTCTCTCTCTCCCCCACTTTCTCTCTCTCTCTCTTTCTCTCTCTCTCTCTCTCTCTCCCACTCTTTCTCTCTTTCTCTCTTTCTCTCTCTCTCTTCTTTTTCTCTCTCTCTCTTTCTCTCTCCCACTCTTTCTCTCTCTTTTTCTTTCTCTCTCTCTCTCTCTCTCTCTGTCTCTCTCTCTCTCCATTTCTCTCTTTCTCTCTCCCACTCTTTCTCTCTCTTTTTCTTTCTCTCTCTT
Source organism: Hydrophis major (assembly GCA_033807585.1). Classification (NCBI taxonomy): domain Eukaryota; kingdom Metazoa; phylum Chordata; class Lepidosauria; order Squamata; family Elapidae; genus Hydrophis; species Hydrophis major. The sequence continues at coordinate 1,018,798 of CM066331.1, forward strand.
TCTCTCTCTCTCTCTTTCTCTCTCTTTCTCTCTCCCACTCTTTCTCTCTCTTTTTCTTTCTTTCTTTCTCTCTCCCACTCTTTCTCTCTCTCTCTCTCTCTCAGGGGGAAAAGATGCTTGCAGTGGGGACTCTGGGGGTCCCATGGTGGCTTGGAGCAACCGGACTGGCCAATGGCAACTCCTAGGGACCGTGTCATGGGGCGACGGATGTGGCTTGCAAGACCGCTATGGGGTCTATTCAAACGTCCTCTTGTCTGTCCCTTGGATAAGGCAAGTGGCCGAGATGGAAGACTGAGGCCTCACCTCCGAAGAGTTTTCCTTCCTTCCTTCCTTCCTTCCTTCCTTCCTTCCTTCCTCCCTCCCTCCCTCCCTCCCTCCCTCCCTCCCTGACTTCAGCATCTTTCAATCTTTCCTTCCTTCCTTCTCTCCCTCCCGAGTTCAGCATCTTTCAATTATTCTTTCTTTCCCTCCCTCCTTCTCTCTCTTCGTTCCCTCCCTCCCTCCCTAAGTTCAGCGTCTTTCAATCTTTCCTTACTCCCTTCTTTTTTCCTCCCCCTCTCTCTGCTTCTCTTCCTTCCTCTCCCCTCCTTCCTTCTTCTCATTCCAATCTCTTTCCTACTTCCACCTCTCTCTTCCTCCCTTCCTTCTCCCTCTCACCTTCCTTTCGCCCACTCCCATTCTCTCCCTTGTTTCCCTCCCTCCCCTCTTCTTCCTCCCTTCCTCTCTTCTTCCTCTCTTTCTTTCTTCCTCTCCTAGGGATGACAGGAAGATCTGATCCAAGCTTGGACTCAGCTGATGCAAACTCAGGTCCAAGGACAAAAAGCTAAACCGACTTGAGAAATGTGGATTTTTCCATAAAAACCACAGGACGTCTGCAGCCATGGCTCATCCTTGGGAAAGGACCGAATAACCAGCACTCAGAGAAATCTCAGGAGAAACATACAGTAGTTCTAGGCCAGAGGTCTTCAAACTTGACTTGTGGACTGCAATTCCCAGAATTCCTCAGCCAGCATAGCTTTTTTTAAGTCTACATGGATAGATAAAGGATGGAAAATTCCAACTGGATAAATCATTTTAAAATAATAGAGTATTCCAAACTGAATGGGAAAATGCACATTTTTTTTTTCAGGATATACAATAAAACCTCAAAATGTGTCTGGCAATTTTGCACTGACTTGTGTTTTCAAGCTTGGAAGTAAAATAAATAAATGAGAAAAGTCCCATTTTTTTGCTAATTTTCCATCCAGTTAACAAACACTTCACTTAAGTCTATGCAGATGGATAAAAGGTGGAAATTTCCAAATTGGATAAATAATTTTAAATAATAGTAGAATACACCAAACTGAATGGGAAAAATGAACATGTTTCAAGAGTCCAGAATTCTTTATGAAGAGAGATTCAAAACTACAAAAAATTTATCCACAGAAGAATCACTTATTTTTTAGCAAAATGAAGTCCATCTTCTAATTCAGCCAAGAGGTTGTTGAAACTCTCTAATGCTTACTGTTAATTCTCGACTTACAACCAGTCCTTGCACTTATGACCATGTTGGGTTTGCATGCTCTCTAGGAATACTAGACCTTCTGAAGTTAGAGGTTGTAACCTCCCATCTTTTTTAAATTCATGTAAGCTGCCAGATTCAGTTAGCAACTGGGTTACTTGCTCAACAATTGTAGTGATTCACTTAAGGACCTTGGGAAAATAAGGGTTGTAAAACAGGATGCTATTCACCGAACAACTGTCTTGCTTAGGAATGGAAATGTTGGAGGTCCGTCGTAAATCAAGGATGACCTGTATGGTCCTACAACCATATTCACATGATAAACCAGGTTAGGACAACCATCCTGGTGCATTGTGGCTTAATGACAGCTCAGATCCTCCCTTGCAAGCAAACCAACTTATTCCTGTTACACCAAAGAACAACACTAGAATAGAAAATAATGGGATGGGATGGGATAGGATATTGGTATATAGAATAGAATAGAATTTAGAGCAGAACAAAACACAGAAAAAAAATAGAAATTAGAATAGAATAGAAATTAGAGCAGAACAGAACAGAATAGCAATTAGAACAGAACAGAATAGAACAGAACAAAACAGAACAGAAATTAGAACAGAATAGAATAGAAATTAGAATAGAATAGAAATTAGAGCAGAACAGAACAGAATAGCAATTAGAACAGAACAAAACAGAACAGAAATTAGAACAGAATAGAATAGAAATTAGAGCAGAACAGAACAGAATAGCAATCAGAACAGAACAGAACAGAACAGAACAGAATCGAATCGAATAGAATAGAATAGAATAGAATAGAATAGAATAGAATAGAATAGAATAGAATAGAATAGAATAGAACTGTGATGACCCAGGGCGTGACACAAAAATAACCAAGGCACAAAAATAGAATAAATTCCTTTAATGCCTCCAACTTGGCTCCAATGTCTAATTATCCTCGGCTGGAAATCAAACTCTTAAAGAAAACAGTTTACGGAGGGAGTAAATGCAATCTGCACCCAAAGTAAAGTTAATTAGAAATAACAAAACCCAACACAAACCACACTGAAGGAATTACTACGGCAAGCAAGGATGATTAATTGCAGACTGCCACCACAGTTGGGAGGAAGCTAAAACATCGATAAGTTGTGACAAGAATATTTTCACGCTTTGCTTCCAGCACATTTGCCATGCCCAGTTTGTCCTTTTAACCAGTCCTCCTAGCTGCAGCCCATGAAGGGGATCAGGGCCCCTTCCACCCCTGTAGACCACGCCACACACGTTTCTCCATTATCCACTCCTCCCTGCATGCCCTAGGATGAAGAGGGGGTGGGCCTGGGTCTTCCTCTGAATTTCCTCTCCCTTGTTCTACCTCTTCCCTGCTCTGCCCAGCTGGCCTTTCTCCTTCCCCAATTTTCTCCACAACCACCGGAGCCACTCCCTGTCAGCTGTTCCACCTCTCCCTCAGTCAGACTCCAACAGAGGCCTGACAAGAATAGAAATTAGAACAGAACATAATAGAATCCAGTAGAATAACAGAGTTGGAGGGGACCTTGGAGGTCTTCTAGTCCAACCCCCTGCCTAGGCAGGAAACCCTATACCACTTCAGACAAATGGCTGTCCAATCTCTTCTTAAAAACTTCCAGTGTTGGAGCATTTACAACTTCTGGAGGCAAGGGGTTCCACCGATCAATTGTTCTAAATGTCAGAAAACTGTTTGGAAGTTTCTCCCTTCATTCCAGGTTGCTTCTCTCCTTGATCAGTTTCCACCTGTTGCTTCATGTCTTGCCTTCAGGTGCTTTGAAGAACAGCTTGACTGCCTCTTCTTTGGGGGCAGCCCCTGAGGTATGGGAAGACTGCTGTCCTGTCACTCCTAGTCCTTCTTTTCATTAGACATACCTGTTAGGGATACACACCCTAGCAGAACGTGCAACGGCAGTCTAGCAGGCAGGCAAATGATGTGAGATAAACGTTGTTGTAGTTTACACTCAGTAAGACAGATACACTGTGCCAGTTAAATAGTTTTTTATTCCAGAAAGAGTTATAGCATAGTCAAAACAGTCCATATGTCATCAACTAGTTCAGTCCATCCAGGGATTAATCAGTTGCAAAGTCCAGTGTCGAAAATAGAGGTCAGTAAACTTACAAATAATCAGTCCAGCAATATATCTCTTTTGCAGTCAGAGATATGAAGAAAATCAAACCCCTTTTCTTCTCTCAGCAACAGCAGGGAAACACACACAGTTATCACCATCAAGCCAACATTGTCAGTTACTACAGTAAAAGCCAGCAAACAATGAGTTCTCTTGCTCCCTCTTATGGTGATTTTACAACCGCACCCAAAATACATGTTTTGCAGTTAAAGTGATACACACACTTAAACTCACTAACATAGTTTATATATTATTTTTACCCAAACTAAGTTAGGTAACCAATGTTATCCCTAACAATACCAAATTCCTGCAAACGTTCTTTCTATCTTTTAGCCTCCAGTCTTCTTACTGCCCATTATTTTGGGCCGGTTCCGGCAGTCAAGGGAAGGCCGTTGGTTGTGATAGGGAACCAGATGTTTCATCTGCCCACATGTGGTTACCAACAGTCACTGCCTTCCTCTCAGCCAGCGCTTTCTGTCACAATATCGCTTTGATCAGCCACAGAGAGAGATTAAAAAGAAAAATCACCAAACCGCCCACAATGGTTTTACACAGAAACCTCTGAAGGGGTTGATAGAGGCTGAAAGGCCGTGGAGGGCCAGGCGAACTGAATTTTCCACCGGGCCCAGCAGGATTCTCACCCAGTGCTGGAAAAACAGCCTCAGAACATTACAGTTGGCGTCTCAACTTCCTTGGAGTTTGCGTTGTTGTATTCTTTATTTGTTTTATTTTGTACCCGGCCTTTCTTCTTTTTTAGAATAAAGGCCGTGAACGTATCCAACCTTCCGTCTTTTATTTTCGACATAACAACAACCCTGGGAGGGGGGTTGGATTGAGAGAGTGGGACTGGCCCAAAGTCACCTAGCAGGATTCATGTCCATGGCTGGGACTAGAACTCACCGTCTCCTGGTGATTGGCCCAAAGTCACCCAGCCGGCTTTCATGCCTAAGGCGGGACTAGAACTCACTGTCTCCTGGTGATTGGCCCAAAGTCACCCAGCTGGCTTTCATGCCTAAGGCGGGACTAGAACTCCCTGTCTCCTGGTGATTGGCCCAAAGTCTCCCAGCCGGCTTTCATGCCTAAGGCGGGACTAGAACTCACCGTTGTCTGGTGATTGGCCCAAAGTCACCCAGTCGGCTTTCGTGCCTAAGGCGGGACTAGAACTCACCGTCTCCTGGTGATTGGCCCAAAGTCACCCAGCCGGCTTTCATGCCTAAGGCAGGACTAGAACTCCCCGTCTCCTGGTGATTGGCCCAAAGTCACCCAGCCGGCTTTCATGCCTAAGGCAGGACTAGAACTCCCCATCTCCTGCTTTCTAACCTGGTGCCTTAGATAGTAGTCCAAACCAGCTCTCTGTTTTTGGTTTTCTATTTTTATTTCTGGAAAGATAAGGAGGGACTACAGCACTTTGCTTGATAGAACAGTTAGTTCTCATTTAGTGACCGTTCAAGGTTACAACAGCTCTGAAAAAAATGACTTACGGCTGTTTTTCACACATGCCACCATTGCAGCCTTCCCAAGGTCACATGCTCAAAATTCAGATGCTTGTCCACTGACTCCTATTTACGACAGTATCAGCATCCCCAGTCCCATGATCCCTTTTTGCGACCCACCAAGCCAAGACAACGAGGAAGCCCTATTCACTTAACAAACCGTATTCCTCATTTAACAACTGCAGGAATTTGCTTAACAACAATGGCCAGAAGAGTCGTAAAAGGGGGCAAAACTCACTCAGCCACAGAAACGTCAGGGTCGATTGCAGTCTTACGTCAGGGACGCCCCATCTGCTTTGCAAACCCTCCATCTCTTTTCAGCCCTGTGGAGAGAGAGAGTGTCTCTGTGCCAGCGCAGAGCGCCTCCCCCTTGTTGTGGCCCGCCAGCGGCCAGTGGAGCTGGCAGCAGACTCGGACAGTGATGAGGTTGGGGAGGAACCTGGGCCAGTCCTGGAGTCTGGGGAAGGCTCGGATGAGGGCTCTGCATCAGAGGCAGAGATGGGGCCAGGGCCGTCCGACAGTTATCAGCTGTCTTCGGAGTCCAAAATCAGTGGGGAAGAAGAGCAGCTGGAGCCTGTTCCCAGTGTGTGCATACACAGAGCTGCCAGAAGAAGGGAACAGCTAAAGAACAAGGGTTGACTCGGGAGTAAAGGCACAGGTGGACGGTGAATGGCCCCTCCCATATAGGGAATAAAGGGGAGCGAAAGGGGAGTGGGGTTTGCAGGAGACAATTAGTTCATTTAATTAGTGTAAAGATCTGTCCCTGACTTCTTGCCAAGTAATTGCTGCTACAGCATGGCATTTGGAAGCTATCAGCCTGGCAACTCTCCCAGACTGATCAGGGTCTGTAGTTGTGCAATCTCATGAAAGACTGTTTGCTGAGACTTTGCTGGAGGGGAATTCACTTTTAACCTAAATAAGAGAGGTTTTATCGGGACAAGGATTGCCTTTGTGATCTTGGGAAGCCTGGCTCAGAACACCCCTGACTCCAGTCAGCCACCTTCGCTCCTCTGATTCGCAAAAGTTTGTCCTTTACAGGATGCGGTTTCCCGTCCAATTAGGCATGTCTGGTTTCCCCCAAATGACTCAGTGCTTTCGCCTCCTCCTCACCCAGCCCTGGAACATCTGCACAGATGTGCCATCCGGAAAACCACAAAGGAGGCACTGGCCAGGTCAAGGCTGTTGTTGCTGGCAGGGAGCAGGAATATGGCTCCATTGGCTGTGAAGAAAACTGGGGAAGGGCAAAGTCCAGCTGGGCAGAACAGGAGAGAGGTAGAACAAGGGAGGGGGAGTTCGGAGGAAGATCCAGGCCCACATCCCCTCTTCATCCTAAGCACACGCAGGGAGGAACGGAGAAGGGAGCAACATGGGTGGTGTGACTTATAGGGGAGGAAAGAGCCCTGATTCCCTTCCACACACGGGAAGAGAGTTTATAAGAGATGCATGCTGAGAACAGTGCTTGCTGGGAAGAAACCATGAGTTTATCTTGTGTTGACTTTGGTTATCTGCTTTCCTGGCGTCCTCCCAACCATGTTGAATTACTGCTGTGCCTTCACATCTGGAATTCTTGCTTCTTACCTTGCCAAACTAACTACTTCAGTTTGGCTTGATTGGACTTATAGTTACAGTTTGTGTTGACCAAGTTTTGGACTTAATTCTTTGCAGCCCAAGGCTGTTCCTGGGAGAGTTTTTCTCCAACCAGAAGATAACTTGGACAAAGTTGGAGGGCAAAATTGGAGCTAATAAAAGGACTCCAACTGATTGTCTGACTGGGTGGCCTTGGTGCCACGCCCCAGGTCATCGCAGGAGGCCTCTGTATCATCCGGCGTCTTCGGGAGGAAGACGATGGTAGCGTATTCCGTCGGTTCCCGCTGGGTGGGTTTTGGAGAGGCTGCTGGTTTCGCCTTTGGTCCTCCAGGAAATGCCAGCATTTCATAATCAACTGTGAAAACCGTTACGGCCGCAGGCTCTACGACTTCTTCCTTTGGTTCAAGCCAAACAAAAAATAAAAAATAGGTTTTAACAAAGCCTGCATGTCTATTTTTTTTTTTAAGAGAGTTTCTGAACTTCTATAACTGTCTGGTTTGGTTCTGAAACCCAACAGGACAGACACAGACTCCAGAGAGGAATTAGAACAGCAGAAAAAACAATGACTACCTACCTGCCTTCCATGGAAAACCTGCATACTGCAGGAGTCAAAAAGAGGGCTGTGAAAATATCTGCAGACCCCTCACATCCCGGACATAAACTGTTTCAACTCCTTCCCTCAAAACGAGGCTATAGAGCCCTGCACACCAGAACAACTAGACACAAGGGGAGTTTTTTCCACAACGCCATCACTCTGCTAAACAAATAATTCCCTCAACCCTGTCCAACTATCAACTAAGTCTGCACTACTATTACTATTCATCTCATCGCTCCTTATCACCCTTCCCCCTCCCACTTGTGTCTGTATGACTGTAACTTTGTCACTTGTATCCTTACGATTCATACTGACTGTCCCCTAGTATGATTTGATTGCTTATTGTAGCCTATTATCATTAAGTGTTGTACCTGATGATTCTTGATTCTCAACGAATTTATCTTTTATGTACACCGAGAGCATTTGGACCAAGACAAATTCCTTGTGTGTCCAATCACACTTGGCCAATAAAGAATTCTATTCTATTCTATTCTATTCTATTCTATTCTATTCTATTCTATTCTATTCTATTCTATTCTATTCTATTCTATTTTCTATTCTATTCTATTCTATTCTATTCTATTCTATTCAAACCAAGTTTTATTTTATTTCTAAGTAAAAGCTGAATTTGGGTTTGGAGATTCGAGTCCCCTGTTGGACACATTCATGGCCATTTAATTTAATACATGTATTGAAATGTATTTATGAATTTATATGTGTGTTTATTTATTTGTCTGTTTGTTTAAATAAACACATTTCTTTAAAGTTTCCTTAAAGTACAGGTAGCCCTCAACTTTATGGCCACAATTGGAAATACAGGTAGTATTCAGATGACGGCCACAACCAAGGTCAAACTTTCCTTTGCAAAGTTATTATGAGAGTTTTGTGCCATTTTACGACCTTTCTTGACACCACCGTTAAGGGAATCACTGCTGCTGTTAAGGGAGTAACACGGTTGTTAAGCGAATCCAGCTTCCCGGTTGACTTTGCTTGGCGGAAGGTCGCGAAAGGGGATCATGTGATCCCAGGACTCTGTAACCGTCATAATTATGAGTCCGTTGCCAAGTGCCTGAATTTTGATCTGTGGGGAAGCTGTAACAGTTGTAAGTGTGAAAAGCGATCCTAAGTCACCTTTTTTTCCAGTGCCGTTGTAAATTCAAAAGGTCTCTAAAGGAAGGGTTATAAGACTACCCATACACCAGACAAGAAACAGCTGATTTTTGGCCCAATTGGGGCCTTTTCCAGCCTCCCAGAGGCTCAAGGGAAGCTTGGGGGAAGCCTCTGCAGCCTTTGGAGGCCGAAAAATGGGCCCGTTTTGTCACTTCTGGTATTTCCGGAAATACACGAAGTGACAAAATGAGCCTGTTTTTTGGCCTCCAAAGGCTGCAGAGACTTCGCTGAAGCCTCTGGGAGGCCAAAAAAGGCCTCAAATGGGCCAAAAATCAGCTAGGAAGCACAGGCATGCGCAGTGAGGTTAAGTTTGGCTGTGGTTCATGTGCCAGCACAAATGACTCTGCGTGCCACCTGTGGCACGCATGCCATAGGTTCACCATCACAGGCATAGGTTCTCCTGCTTAAGCAGGGGGTTGGACTAGAAGACCTCTAAGGTCCCTTCCAGCTCTATTCTCATTCTTATGGTGCTGCTGGGACCCCATTTTCAGAAGCAAAAAGGAACTTACCAAAGGAGCATTTCCATGCTTCTGTTCCTTTTGCTCTGCAAGAAAAATGAGAATTAGAACTCGCTCCAGGTCCTGTGGCAACAGAATTTTCCTTTTTAATAATATGTTCATCAGTATCTTTGAGTCTTGCCAATTCTGAGAATACACCTTGGTTTCCATATATTTTTTTTTAGTGGGTACATTAGCTATAATATTTAGGAGATTTCAATATTTCAATCATCTCCTTTTAATGACCCCATATTCCCTTGTGGGGTGGAGTCTATGCAACTGAATGGAGCTGCGTGTTTACTGGCCGGATGCCATTCCTGTCGCCAATGCAGAGTTTTTTGCAGACCAATATCAGTTTCTATAATTATTTGAATAGATTAATATTTTTGAAATAATAAATAATCTAGAATGTAATTGATGAAAAAATATCATGTGGAATCTGACTCTGTGTGTGTGTGTGTGTGTGTGTGTGTGTGTATGGTATTCAGCTTTGTTCGGGTATTTTCCCACGTCATTAAAGTTGTGCTTTTAAAGTTGTAGCAAAGTAGAAATAGAAGAGATGATTCCACCAGACTGTCAATTATCTGGAAGCCTGCACTCTCAAAAAAAAAAAAAATCTCCACACCACAAGCCAGGCAAACACCTGGGCACAAACAGATCCCCCCTGATACCTCCAGCTCAAACACACCCCAACCAGGCACCCAGATGAAATCCAGCTTCCTAACTAATGATAGCCGTCCATTTACCCGAAGCCAAGCTGCACTAAAGGCCTCCAATACAGGAAACACAATGTTGCCAGCCAATCAAGACAAAAAAAAAGCCACAAAAAGACAGAAGATATTAGAAACACCAATCAAGCAGGACACAGCAAACTCCAAGACCAATAAACACAGACCGAGACTCTCAACCAATCAGGATGAAGAAAAAACCATTCTGGCACAGCAGTAGGCTAGCCCCAAATTTAAAACAGAAACGGCTGTGAAAGTCTGACTCACAGACGAACTCAATACAAAAGCCTGATGATGGCAGATGAGATTCTGCCGAAACGTTGCTACAACTTTAAAAGCACCACTACTATGACGTGGGAAAATACCCGAACAAAGCTGAATGCCATACATGTAAGTACCCGCGAAAACTTAAGAAAATATATGTGACTTGTAGTCGTTAGGAGACTATTGTTATTAATTTAGAATGTGATAGTCAAAAAAGTGGTTGTATTATGGTTAATTTTTATTATGAATTAAAGGGGAGTAAAATGAGGAATGAATAGGGCAAAGCGGTGGCATGCTCAAATTGATAATTAAAGGGGAATATTTTTGAATTATTAGAATTAAGATGAAATTTATTGAATAATGAATGAAATAATAGTATGTGGTAAAATTCCAAATGTGACAGAAAAAAGTATATAAGTATAACGAACATAGAAATGAAATAAGCATTTTAGATAACACTGTAAAATAAGACATGAGAATATTTTAAAAAAAAGGAAGCAAGCTATGAAACGAATTGGAAATGGATAAAATAAGTGTGATGAATGTAAGAATATTTGAGAATGTGAAAGGTGAATATGTAACTAAGGTCATGCTTGTATTGCAGTGTCAAAAATCTGGAACCACATTGTTCACCAAAGGAGATGTTTAAAAAAAAATTTTTTTTAAAGGGGGACTTTTTTTAAAAAAAAAAAAACTGCAAATTGTATGCTGTTTAGCACAAACGGCAACTTACTTTGTCTTCTCCTTCTGATGATCCACAACGAGAAATATAACACAACGAGCAGGATAAACAACCCACTTCCTCGCAAATCAGAGAAAGAACTCTTGGCGTCTTTTCGGTCGCCATCGTCCTGGTCCTTGACTGGAGTGATCTCGTCTGGAGGTTGAGTTGCGATGGCTTTTTCTGGAGACGAGAACGTCAAGATTACTTCTGGATTCTTCCTTCTACAACTTCAGCTCATCCAGAATGAATCCAGGTGTATAGGAGACACGCCTGGGTTACACAATAGGTAGGAGGGTTGAGCCTCCTTGGATCGGTGCCTCTCAACCTCGGGAGCTTTAAGATGGGTGGACTTCAACTCCCAGAATTCCCCAGTGGTTAGGGAACTCTGGGAGTTGACCTCCACCCATCTTAAAGTTGCTAAGAAAGATTGATGCAAATGGACACCTTTAATGGGAAAATGGTACAGAAAATGTAAATTTGGTGTTTCTCCTGCCTTAGATCCTGTTCCGGGGTTTCACAATCTTAATGTCAACTCATACAGTATTTCAACGGTCTTTATAGGGTTGCCAACAGAAAGGGAGGGGGGGTAGAAAGGGGTTAGAAAGAGCAGTGCAGCAGCTTGGAAATCGAAAGTGCATTCCATAAATGTTTTCAAAGATAGTAACGAGGTGACTGAAGTTTCTGCCGTGAGCAAAATTCTAACTGGAGAGCATGACTCTTGGCTATGGATGCATCCCATTGGAGAATATGAATCACAAAACACCCAGGGGTTGGGCGGAAACCAGGGTCAAGGGTGACAAGGAATGATGTGTCTCAGAGTCGGCTGCACCCAGGTAGTGCCGGACATGTTAATTCCCAATAAATCCTTTTTTGAAGTTTTGGAAGTTTGGTTCAAGACTCATGATTTAAATGGGGCGACTGCCAGAATCCTAACACTTGATAATTTTAAGATGGGTGGACTTCAACTCCCAGAATTCCCCAGTGGCTAGGGAATTCTGGGAGTCGAAGTCCACCCATCTTAAAGTTGTTCAAGTTCAGAAACATTGACTTAGGGACACCTTTAATGGGAAAGTGATACAAAAAAAAATGTGAAAGTAGTGTTTCTCGTGACTTAAATCCTGCTCCAATGTTTCTCAATTTTGAGGACTTTCAGATGGGTGGGACTTCAACTCCCACAATTCTTCAGGAGCTAGGGAATTCTGGGAGTTGAAGTCCAGATTTCTTAAAGTTCTGAAGGTGGAAGGCCACTGTTCTACTCATTAGTGATTGCCATGGTCCTACATATTCCCACCTTCGGGGCTGGGCTTCTACCGGTTCTCCCCAGTTCAAAAGAACTGGTAGCTAATTTTATGGCTGTTTTTATGGCTGGTTCGGCAAACCGGCAAATCCCACCTCTGGCTGGCCCTGCCCGCCTCACCCCTCCCAGGAGCCCCCATGCAGCCTGTTTTGGGTGCAGGTAAGCGAGGGCCCACACAGAGGCTTGGGGAACATGAAAAACAGACCTCATGGAGGCTCTGGAAGATCGGAAACGGGCCCATTTCTGACTTCCAGAGAGCCTTCGGAGCCCAGGGAGGCTGCTTTCACCCTCCAGAAGTTTGAGGAAAGCCTCTGGAACCCAGGGAAGGTGAAAAACTGGCCCGTTTTCATCCTTCCAGAAGCTTGAAGAAAGCCTACAGCAGGGATCCCCAACCACCGGGCCCCGGACCGGTACCGGTCCGTGGATCATGTTGTACCGGGCCACCTATTTTGCTTGGGCGCCGCCATCTTGTTTCGACGGCGCTTGAGAAAGTGCTTCCGGGTGAGCTTGTTGGTCGTCAGTTGGAAAGCGGCATTTGGGTGCTGAAGGAATCCTGGCGCTTTAGTTTCGTCGAAGGGGGGGGCGGCTTCAAACAAAGAGCCGTCCCGATGGCGGTGGAGTCTCGCGTTACTCAGGAGGAGATTAAGAAAGAGCCCTAAAAACCCATCAACTGCGAGAAGGTACAAAGGAGGAGTTGAAGGTGGCGGGGAGAAGTGGGGGACGGCTGGCTGGCCAGTCGCTCGGCTCGCCTTGCCTTGGTCGTGTGTGCTGATGCCAGTACCGGTCCGTGGATCATTTGTACCGGTCCGTGGTACAAAAAAGGTTGGGGACCACTGGCCTACAGGGTCCGGGGAGGGTGAAAAACTGGACTGTTTCTGGCTCATTTTCGGCCTCCTGAGCTCAGAGAGGCTGTTTTCACTCTCCTGGAGGCTTGAGGAGGGAGGACAAAAACAGCCCCCCCCCCATCATAGTGCAGGAGGTCTACATGGCCACGCCCACTGTAGCCACACCCATTGCTAAAACTTTGGAAGCCCACCACTGGACATCCATCTGAACCGGTGGTTCTCTCCCTGACTTGTCACGGTCCATAAGCAAGTCCCAGAGAAAGTTCAGGTGGAACTCAAGACTTCTGGCCTTAAATTCAAGATGAATCCTGAAATGCTTGTCAAGAGACAAGTGTCCTCCTTCGGAAAGGACGTTCTGGGTTTGCTTCTTTCAGCCGTGTGGTGGGAGCCAGGACGAAGAAGGTAGAACGTGAAAGTTGGAGAACTACTAAACTGGGATCTACCCTGTCCATGGTTGACAGCCAACCTACGGAGCTTCCTTCTTGATCTCTGGAGATCCACCATGGCCAGGGTCAAGCCCGAAACTGACATATGTGTAGCCATTTCATTTCGCCTTGGCCTATATTCCTTTTCTTTCTTTCTCTTTGCTGGCTATGGGAGGAGGGGGAGAGGATTTCGGGCTTGCCCCGTTTGCAAGGTGGAGATAAGAGAGAGTTGTTTAGGCTAGGTGATTCTTCTTCCCGCGGGAACAAAAGCTGATCCTGCTGAGACCTGGAGATGGAGATTGTTGACACCAGGCAAACCTTGATTTACTTCTATTGGGTGTGTGTGTGACTTTTGGGGGTGCTGTTTCTAACTTCCAATATTATGTGGGGTAATTATGTGTCAGGTCCTGAATGACAACAGACTTGGCCAATTGGATGCTTTCCTAAATAAAAGAAATGGTTTTTTGGAAGACGGGCTTTGCTCTTTTCTTTCGAAATGGATTTCATCCCTTGGAAACCTGACACCCAGGTTTCAACCCAGGTTGAACACAGAGCATTCCTCCCACTTCAACCTCAGGGGAACTCGAGTTGCCTTCAGAAGTTGCGGGAGCGCCTTCACTGGAAGCTTTTAAGAAGAGGCTGCACAACCGTTTGTCTGAAATGGAACAAGGCAGTGATGGGGAACCTTTTCGGCACCGAGGGCCCAAACTGGAATGCCCATGCATGGGTGCATGCCAGAGCACTGGAAAATCAAAGACCAGCTGGCCAAGGCGTGAATGCCTGGTTTTTTGACGTTCTTGTGGTATTTTCAGGGCCATTTTCAGGCTGGTTTTTTGGGGTCGGTTTTGGCCCAAAAAATGACCCAGAAATGGCCTGGAAAATGGCTTGATTTTTGCCTGTTATCGGGTCGTTTTCAGGCCCTTTTTCATGCAAAAAATGGTCTAAAATTGCCTGGGAAATGGCCTAGAAAATGGCCTGAAAAACATCCCGAGAAACAGCCTGTTTTTTGGTCATTTTCTGGCTGTTTTTGAGCTATTTTCAGGGCATTTACATGTTTCATCCCAAAATGGCCTGGAAATGGCTGACTTTCCAGGTCTTTTTCCCAGTACCTGCAAAGACCAGCTGGCTAGCACACATGCACCAGAAACCAGAACAGCAGTTGGTGATGGTGCACGTGCCCACTGAGAGGGCTCTGTGTGCCACCTCTGCCACACGTGCCATAGGTTCGCCATGACAGGTATAAGGTCTCCTGCTTGAGTATTCTGACCCAAAAACCTGGTTCCAAGGAAACAAACACCAAATGGAGGTAACAGCAAAACCTCTTAATGATTCTTGACGAATTCCCTTCCTTCCCGGTTAAAAGGCTGCTTCAAACTCATTGTCTCTGATAAGGAGGAGCCTTGCCAAGGTGGTGCAAGGCTGCCAAGAACACTAGATAAAGTCGCCAAGAAATAGTTCAAACACAAAGAGTCTCCAAACACCAACCAAGATAATCCGAACGTCCACAAGGCTCGAGTGCAAAAACGTCTTTGCTTCCTGCAAAGAACTCCGGTTTCTCAGCTGACTCCCTTAAGGGAGGGGCCATTACCTTGCAGCCTTACTCCCGAGTCACCCATGCTGCCGCAGCTGCTCTTTCCTTCGAACAGCCCTGCGCACAGGCGTACTGGGCACAGGCTGCTTGGGGGCCTCTTCCTCACTGCTGCCAGCCTCCACAATCTCCAAAGGTAGCACTCCCTTCCCTGAGGCTCCTGGCCCCATCCCTGCATCCCACGCAGGCCCCTCATCCAAGTCTTCACTCTCCAAGACCTCAGCCATCCCCACTTGTTGCCGGTGAACCACAACATTGAGCAGGGGGTTGGACTAGAAGACCTCTAAGGTCTTTTCCAACTCTGTTATTGTGTTATGAACTTAACAACTGCAGTGATTCACTTCAAAAGTGTGTCCCGTTTTAACTGATCAAATGGGAGAAAACTGACTTCATAGCCGCCTTGTTTACCAACGGAAATGTTGCGTTTCATCGTAGTCATAATTCGGGGACTAGCTGTAATCTGTACAATTGGTCATTTGGCTGCTAAAACCCACCCCAGCAACTCAAAACATGCCATTCACACCTGTGACGGTGAGGTTGCCTCGGTTGCTCTCCAAGATGGTCCCTTCTGGGTGAAAGGGGTTCACCCAACAGTAGTAAGTCCCGCTGTCGTTCTTCTCCACCTGTCGGATTTCCATCTGGTACATGCACTTGTCTCCTTTGGAAAAGTTGTACTTCCAGTTGCTGCCGTCCAATTTGATCGGCTGACGGTCATGGCCCTGTTTGTACCAGTTCAGATGTCTTCCGAAATCAGGGTTGGAGATGGAACAAGTAAACTTAGCCGTCTCTCCCTCTGTTAAGTTTAACTGGGACAGATGAAAATGTACTGGGGAGAAGAAAAGAAAGGAGGAGAAGAAACATCCATCACACAATTGAATTAGCAGACCCATCCATGGCAGTTTTAACTTTTAAGGCTTCACGGAGGCAGTCCTTGACTTACAACAGTTCAAAGTTACAATGGCACTAAACTCGCAAGATATGTTTTTCTCGCCGTGTACATTTATACATTCGAACTGGATTATATTGTTTGTCATAGAATACCGTGTTTCCCCCCAAAATAAGACCTAACCAGAAATTAAGCCCTGGCTTAGCATGGTTTTTCAGGATGCTCATAATATAAGCTCTACTCCCCCCCAAAATAAGCCCCAGTTAAGATCATCCCTAGGATGGACATATTTTGCGTATTTCCCCGAAAATAAGACCTAAGAGAAAAATAACTTTATTGTCACTTTGAATGTACACAAATCAGCACACATTAAAGTGAAATTTTGTTGCTTCCAGCTCTCAAAGGGTCTACCCCTCCAATATACACTACATAATATGACAGAATAAATAAATATATACAGAGTCCAGTTCAGATGTATGCAGATGTACACAGCAAGAGAAACGAATCTTATGAGTTTGCCAGAGAACAAAGGGAACAAAGCTGTCCCAGAATCTTGTAGCCCTGCTAGAAATAACTTCAAAACCTCCTCCCAGAGGGGAGCAATGGAAACAGACTGTGAAGGGGGTGTGTGGGGTCTCTAACAACGCTTTGAGGTCTAAGCACATAGTGCTTGTAAGCAGCATCCTGAATAATGGGAAGCGAACGTCCTATAATCTTCTCGACCGTCCTCACCGCTCTCTATATAGGGACAAGCAAACTCCACAGGAAAAACCGGATCCACTCAATGACTGTCACGCTAACTTCACAACTGCAGTGGTTCCCTTAACGACTGTGGCAGGAAAGGTTGTAAATAGGACAAAAACTCACTTCAGGACCATCTTGCCTTTTGCGGCAGCAATTTGGGGCTGAATTGTGGTTGTGAGTCAAGGATTCACCTGTTCATCTGCCAGATTCTTATGCTACTGTTCTTTCCAGCCAAAGATTTTACAGAGCAAATTTCCCCAAAAGGCAGGGCTGCACAATTTTTTGTGCGTGTCAATTGAATGAACAATTTTTTTTTTCTGTTTCATCTGCGAGCCACTGAAAATAGAGAAAAAACAACAACTTTCTACCCTTTCAATATTTCTCCAACAGGGAGGACAATTAACCAGTGGAACAGCTTGCCACCAGAAGTTGTGGGTGCAATAGTGGAGGCTATTATCATTATTATCATTATCATTAATTATTATATCTTTAGTGAGATTCACAGCCTTTGGGGCTGGTTGGTAGCTCAACAGCTCGAGTCCTAACCAGAAACCTAGGAACTGTTCAGGTCGCGTTGGAGGATATAAGCTGTTCCAAGTAAGGTGATTGTTTATTACTATTATTAGTATTGTTGTTGTTGTTGTTGTACACAAAAATGACAGTATACACAGCAGACGAGATAACCGTGTTGGGTTTCGTATCACAAATCACTAGTCGAACACTTACCAAGTGTTTAGGACTGTGTGATGTATCGGCGGATTATGCGAACAGATTATTATTATTATTATTATTATTATTATTATTATTATTATTATTATTATTATAAATACAACAAGGTGCAGCCGTTCTGGCATTACAATTGTTATGCCTATATAAATGTTACTTCAACATTTACAATAATTTTGTTTGATACATTATTTGCTAATTATTCTGTTCACCATAGCTACTTATGCTCTGACCTTGCCTTCTTCTATGCAACCGCTGATAAAAATTATTCCACATTTCATAATACTCAGATTGCCCCCCTTTTTTTTAATTCTAGAGTTAATCTATCTGATTCTGCACAGGCCATAATTTTCCTTATTATCTCTGTTTTCTGGCGGTATGCTTTCCTTCTTCCAATACTGCGTATATATTATTCTAGCCACCATCAACACATGTACTATTAGATAGATTAAATCCTTCCTATATCCTTCTGGTATTATTCCTGGTAGGAAATATTCCGGCTTAAATGGAATACACGTGCCCAACCATTTGTTCCATTCATGTCTGGATCAGTCTCCAATACTTTTTTGCAGCATTGCAAGTCCACCACATGTGAAAATATGCGCGTGATACATCTTTGCACAATTTGGAGATATATTTTTAAACATTTTAGAAAGCCTTGCTGGTGGAAGATGCTACCTGTAAAACATCTTATAAAGGTTTTCCTTTTATGCTGTGGCCAATGTTAATTTCCTATTGGTAGTTCAAAGCTTTTTCCCTTTAGCCAATTCAATATTAGAACCAATTTTTCCCCCCAGGCCACCACTGTTTCTTTTACATACTCTTCTTCAGGTTTCTATTTTAATTAATAGATATCTATCCAGTACTTTTATTAATTTATCATCAGTCTCTAGCTGAAGCTTATCCAGAATTGTTAACTCTTCATTAATGCCCCATGCTTTCCTGTCCTGTGTGTATCTTGTTTGTATTTGTAAGTAGGACCACCATTCTACATTTACTCCTTGTGCTACCAGTTCTGGAAGCTTTTAAGCTTTTAAGAAGAGACTGGATAGCCACTTTCAGGAATGGTGTAAGGTCTCTTGGCTGAGCAGGGGGCTCGACTAGAAGACCTCCAAGGTCCCTTGCAGTCCCATGATTCAGGAAGGAAGGTTTTTACAGAAAATCAGAGTTGGAAGGGACCTTATAGGTCATCTAGTCCAACCCCCCAGCCAAGCAGGAGACCCGACACTATTTCTGACCAATGGCAGTCCAATCTCTTCTTGAAAGCCTCCCTAAGACAAGCAGTAGACAAAGCAATCGATAGTCATCAGAATAGAGCTGGAGGGGACTTTGGAGGTCTTCTAGTCCAACCCTTCCCTGGCCAGACAAGGAAACCCTACACCATTTTGAACGATCTTTACCTCACACCTTCCACCAGTGTTTTAAAGTTCTTTTCTGTGGAATTTAATTGCTATCAGAATAACATATTGAAATATTGCATAAGACAAGAACGAAAGATTACAACTTAACAAAAATAACTGTCTCATTGTTAGTATCACATAATTTGTTAAACATAAATATAACGAATACTATTTTATTTGCATTAAAATGTGGATATTTTTTAAATGCAGCAGTGGCATAACTAAAAATTAAAAGGGGATAAATGATGGAAAATTATATCCCAACATAAATTTGAGAATTGTTATCAGAATCATAGAGTATGTTAAACCCTGCAAATATGATTATTAATATGATTGTAGCAAAAGGGGTGAACGTTAAGAATATAGAGATTGATACAAAAATAACGTACTGAAATACTGATGAATGAAGAACGATAATTTAACAAAATAAGCATATTCATACCAAATTTTAAAAGACTGTCAATTGTGTTAAACAAGAAGAATATTGTCATATTACCATGCATGGTAGACATGCCCTGTAGCAAGAAAATATTGGATAAGGACAAAACAATGGATAGAAGAAGTAATTAAATAGCAAATTGAATTAAGAATGGAGACTCTTTCTATTAGACATCATAACAGGAAGATATAAGAAAACAGAGTATTTAATGCTACATTGATTAACAGCAGCAAGAATAACTTATGCACAGAACTGTAAAAATGATAGTAAAGAGGAAAATGTCGTAAGAAAAATACTAGAGTGTGCCGAGATGGATAAGTTGACCATGAAGGAAAGAGAGAAAACGGATTATTATTTGACGTGTAATGTACTGTATGATTGGCTAAATAATAGATATAAGAGTTGAATAGAGAAAACAATAAGATGATAAGGTTAAAGTTATAGTGGACAAAGATAGCTTAAGCAATATAGACTACCGTGTAGATAGTTAAGATTTATGTTAAAATATGTATACCATCACGAAATCTGGAAATGATGTTGTATATAAAAAAAAAATTGTTTAATACAATTTTTTTTTTTTTAAAAAAAAGAATATTGTCATCTTTGTTTTAAAATGTAAGGCACTCTGGAGCCACACTGTTCACCCAATTATATGTTTCTTGGAACAAGGAGAAATGTAAAAAAAAAAAAAAAATTATTGGGGAAAAGAAAAAGTTCTTTTCTTCCATTGAGACCGTTACTCACGAGGAACACGCTGGGTACGTACCAAAGGGTTTGGTGAGCAGCGCCGACGGGAAGACAAGAAACCCCCAAAGGACATGAAACACGTTCTCCATGGTCACCCCCAAAAGTTGGGCACTTGTGGAGGGATTTGCTAAAACTTCCTCCACCGAGTTTCAGCCGGATGGAGGGAAGAGCATCAGTAAACTGTGGGGAGACCTGCCACATCAGGAGAGGAGGATGGCATTTCGCCTTCTTGTCCCCCCCGGCTGTACCCCCAAGAATTGACTGAGCCGGGGTGTGTGTGTGTGTGTGTGTGTGTGAACCTGCAACCTCCGTCTGCCTTCCTCTCTCGCCTTCGATGCCTTGCACCGAATCTCTACCAGGCTGTGAGAAAAGGAAGTGACACGAGAGAAGATGAGAGAGCCAAGGCTCGGCCTCCCACATCAGCAGCCCCCAGGTGGCTTATGCTATATCAAGAGACACAGGAAGCCACCTCGCCTCGCAGGTCGTGCCAGGATTGGCGGCATGGAAAGCACAAGGGTGGCACCACCCGGGGGCCGTTGGGTTCTTGTGGGCCTTGATGGGATGGAAGACCTAAGGGTGGGAGGGAAGGGAGGAGAAGGAAGGAAAGAGAAGGAAGGGAAAGGAAAGAAAGAAAGAAGGAAAGAAGAAAGGAGGAGGCAGACAGGGAGGGAGGATTAGATTAGATTAACAGAGTTGGAAGGGACCTTGTAGGTCATGTAGCCCAACCCCCCACCAGGAAGGAAGGAAGGAAGGTAGGAAGGAAGGAGAGAAGGAAGGAGGGAAAAAAGGAAAACAGAGAAAGAGAAAAGGAAGATAGAAAAGAAGGAGGGAAGGAGGGAAGAAAGGAAGGAAGGAAAACAGAGACACAGAAAGAGAGGGAAAGAAGGTAGGAAGGAGAGAAGGAAGGAGGGAAAAAAGGAAAACAGAGAAAGAGAAAAGGAAGGAAGGAAGGAAGGAAACAGAGACAGAGAATGTAGAAAGGTAGGAAAGAAAGGAAGGAGGGAAGGAGGGAGGGAAGGAAGGAAGGAAAGTAGGAAGGAAGGAGAGAAGGAGGGAAAAAAGGAAAACAGAGAAAGTAAAAAGGAAGGAAGGAGGGAGGGAGGGAGGGAAGAAAGGAAGGAGGGAAGGAAGGAAGCAAGGAAGGAAGGAAGGAAAACAGAGACACAGAAAGAGAGGGAAGGAATGAAGGATGGAAGGAAGGACAGAAAAAAAGCAGGAAAGAAGGAAAACAGAGAAAGAAAAAAGGAAGGAAGGTAGGAAAGAAAGGAGGAAGGAGGGAAGGAAAGATGAAAGAAAACAGAGAAGGAAGGAAGGAAGGAAGGAAGGAAGGAAGGAAGGAAGGAAGGAAGGAAGGAAGGAAGGAAAGTTTCCAAGAATTTCCATAGTATCTTTTCGGCTCACACAGACAAGTTAATGCAGACTGGGCTGCATCAACAGAGGGATAGCACTAAGATGACATGAAGTGTTATTACAGGTGGTCCTCGACTTACAACGGTTCCTTTAGCGATCGTTCAACGTTACAACGGCACTGAAAAAAAGTGAGTTAGGACTGTTTTTCACACTTATGACCATTTCAGCATCCCTGTGACCCCACGATCATGGAGATAAAAGCGAGCTGGTTGCCACGGGCCCAAAATGTTGTGACCATAGGGTTGTGTCTGTGAGTCTGTGCATGTTTGTTTTGGGAGGGAACTTTAGAAAAAGGTAACTGAAGCTGGTTGTAACTTCAAACAATCATTAAGCGACCAGTCGCTAAGTGAGGACTACCTGTACCCCTTACCAGCAAAGTCCACAATAAGTAGTTTTAGGATTTTATAAGAGGTAGTCCTCAACTTACGACCACAACTGAGCCCAACATTGATGTTGTTCAGGGGAGAAATTTGTTCGCCGCCTTTTCGACCTTTCTCGCCATCGTTAAGAGAATCCCTGCAGTTGTTAAATGAATAACCTGGTTGTTAAGTGAATCCGGCTTCCCCGTGGACCTGGGCTGGTCCGAAGGTAGCAATAAGGGGATCTTGTGATCCCCGGGATGACTCTGCGACTGTCGTAAGTATGAGTCACTGGCCAAGCATCTGAATTTGGATTGTGTGATGGTGGGGGAGGCTGCATCAGTCGTAAGTGGGGGGGGGGAAAAACCCCAGTCCTGAGTCGCTTTTTTTCAGTGATGTCGTACCTCCAAGCGGTCACTAAACGAATCGCTTTGTTAAATATATTGTGGGAATTCTTTTAAAAGACGATAAATAGACAGAACGTTTAAACTCTGCAGTGTGGATGTTGATCTGAAGTTGATTCTAGAATTTGCTTTTTAAAAAAAAATCAGAATCAAACCCAGGCAGGAACTAGCAATTTTTTTTTTTTTTTTCCATTTGAGGTTTCTGAAGAACTGAAAACAAAATAGTAACGGTTCTTTCTTTTTTTTCCTTTTTTAAATTTCATATCTGATCGTACCTATCCAGTTATCAAGATGGCTTGTTTGTGAGTAAGATGCTCCCTGCCATCCTCGTGACATTTGAGCAAAAGGCGGGCCAAATTTGCCATGCTGAATTTTAACTAAGGTTTCGTTTTTCTTTTTTTTCCTGGCTGTGAACAGGGGGATCTTTGATAATATTTCGTTTGGCAGGGTTAAGAAATTCCGCTTTTGTGTGGGTTTGCTTTTTTTTCCTCTGAGAGCCACTAAAAATCGCTTGTTTTTTGGGGTCTGCTACTTAATGGTCCGAGAACTCGAATTTCAGAACAAGCTACATACCAGCGTAACATAACAAATAACAGGTTAAAAAATTAACAGAGTTCAAAGGGATCTTGTAGGTCATCTAGTCCAACCCTCCCACCCAAGCAGGAGACCCGTACCATTCGTGACCAAGGGCTGTCCAGTCTCTTCTTGAAAGCCTCCCGGGATGAAGCTCCCACAACTTCCGAAGGAAACTTCTGTTCCACTGTATATCGAATAACAGAGTTGGAAGGGACCTTGTGGGTCATCTAGTCCAACCCCCTGCCCAAGCAGAAGATCCTACACCATTTCTGACAGATGTCAGTCCAGTCTCTTCTTGAAAGCCTCCCGGGGTGAAGCTCCCACAACTTCTGAAGGCACCTTTTGTTCCATGGGTTGATTGTTCTCCCTGTCAGAAAGTTTCTCCTTATTTCCAGGTTGAATCTCTACTGGATCAGTTTCCATCCATGATTCCTTGTCTGGCCTTCAGGGGCTTTAGAAAATAGCTTGACCTCCCCTCCTCCTCTCTGGGGCAGCCCCTCAAATATTGGAAGATGCTCTCCTGTCTTCCCTGGTCCTTCTCTTCCCGAGACTAGCCAATTGGATCCTAACAGAATAACAGAGTTGGACGGGACCTTATAGGTCATCTAGTCCAACCCTCCCCCCAAACAGAAGACCCTACACCATTTTTGACAGATGGCAGCCCAGTCTCTTCTTGAAAGCCTCCAGGGATGAAGCTCCCACAACTTCCGAGGGCAACTTCTGTTCCATGGGTTGATTGTTCTCCCTGTCAGAAAATGTCTCCTTATTTCCAGGTTGAATCTCTCTCCTTGGTCAGTTTCCATTCATGATTCCTTGTCTTGTGCTTTATTGTACCCTATTACTATTATTAAGTGTTGTACCTGATGATTCTTAATGAATCCATCATTTCTTTTATGGATACTGGGAGCATTTGCACCAAGACAAATTCCTTGTGTGTCCAATCACCCTTGGCCAATAAAGAATTTTATGCTATGCTATGCTGTGCTGTGCTGTGCTATGCTACTCTACTTTATTCTTCATTCCAATATTTATCTGCTCCATTCTAATTTCTATTCTACTCTATTCTTCACTCCAATATCTATTCTATTCTGTTCTGTTCTATTCTATTCTCCTCTATTCTAATTTTTATTCTATTCTTCATTCCAATATTTATTCTATTCTATTCTATTCTATTTTCTATTCTCTATTCTATTCTATTCTATTCTCCCCTGGTCCAAGCCCAGTTCCTGCAACCATTCATCGTATGTTTTAGTCTCCAGTACCCTAATCATCCTGGTTGCTCTTCTCTGCATTCTTTCTAGAGTCTCAACATCTTTTTTTTACATCTATTCTTTGTGGCAGCCCCTCAAATATTTGAAGACTGCTATGTCACCCCATCCTTTCCTTAAACTACATGTCTTCTGTCCATCCATGGTTTGCTCAAATGTCTTTCTTTTTTCCTTCCTTCCTTCCTTCCTTCCTTCCTTCCTTCCTTCCTTCCTTCCTTCCTTTCCTTCCTTCCTTCCTTCTTTCTTTGGAAAAGAGCTTGATCCACTCCTCTCTGTGGCAGCTGTTGGAAGACTGCTATCTGTCTCCCCTGGTCCTTCTCTTTCCTCGACTAGCCAGGCCCAGTTCCTGCAACCGTTCTTCATATGTTTTAGCCTCCAGTCCCCTCATCATCCTGGTTGCTCTTCTGTATACTTTTTCTAAGTCTCAACATCTTTTTTATAATGTGGTGAACATAACTGGATGCAGTACTCTAGGTGTGGCCTTACTAAGGCTTTAGAGTAGTATTCATACCTCCCTTGATCTCAATCGTATTCCTCTGTTGATGCCACTTAGGATTGCATTGGCTTTGTTGGCTGCTGCTGCACACGGCTGGCTCCTATTTAGCTGGTTGTCCACTAAGACTCCAAGATCTCCAAGAATTATATTCCAGTTCCTGCTATTGAGCCTGGTTTCACCCAGTCCATATGGGTCCTTTGGGTTTTTCTTGCCTAAGTGTAGAACTTTCCTTTTCTCTACATTGAATTTCACATTGTGTTAGAGAGGACCCAGTGTTCTAGTCTGTCAAGATCCACCTTGAGCCTATCTTCTTGGGTGTTAACTATTCCTTCCAGCTGAGTACCATCTGCAATATGCTTTAAAATATTAGCAGTAGCAAACGCTATTGATGAAACACAATGAAACTACTAACAAACAGGTTGCATTCCCACAACATGCTTAACCTGGGTCCACTGAGTTATGTACAGGTAATCCTCGACTTACAATAGTTCGCTTAATAACTTACAGGTAATGTAGTAACTTACAGGTAATCCTCAACTTACAACAGTTCACTTAGTAACTTAGAACGCCACTGGAAAAAAATGACTTGGCACCATTTTTCACACTTACGACCATCACTTGATCAAAATTAAGACCCTTGGCAACTGGCATGTACTTACGACGGTTGCATGCAATGTCCCGGGGACATGTGATCTCCGTTTGCAACCATCTGACAAGCCAAGTCAACGAAACTGAAATTCATTTTAACGCTTGCATTTCTTTTTAAGATTTTCTTCAAAATCTAAGGGACTGGCTTGGGCAAAACTCAGCAGCTATTTCGTGTGGCTGTTGATAGAAATAAGATCACCAACATGATTGCCAATGTCTGATGACGGATATGGCACAAGAAGAATTTCTTTAAGATATGGGGAAATAGGCAGAGTCAGAAACCTGGTACTCCCGAAGCTGATTTGGGAAATTTATTCTGTTTCATTCTATACTATTCAATTCTATTCAATATTCCAATATCTATTCTATTATTATATTCTATATTCCAGTATCCTATCCTATATTCCAATATCTATTCTATTCTGTTTTCTATTCTATTCTATTCTATTCATTTCTATTCTATTTTGTTGTTCCATTCCATTCCATTCTATTCTATTCTTCTATTCTCTATTCCATATTCCTATTCTATTCTATTCTCTCTATTCTATTCTATTTTTTATTGCCCTGACACGGAAAGGAAGACGACTTCTCATTTTCCTATTCTTAGCTATCTCTGGCCGTTTAGTAGTATAGAGATGTAGAGAGCTAGAGCGGCACAGCTACCTTCCCTGGCCGACGTGGCTTGGTGCGTGACGAGGCTTTATACCCGGAAGTGATGTTTTTGAAAAAAGGTCCCTGGGTGGAGCGGAAGGGCAGGAATCGGAAGCTCGGGGCGTCGCCTTAGCAACGCCCGGTGAAGCTGCCGCTGCCATGGCAGAAACGGCACCTTCTTTGACTCCGGCCCCAACCCCGACCCCGACCCCCACCCCGACGCAGTTGGTCCGGCAGGGCAGCGCTCCCAGCCCCGCCCGGGCCTACCACCTGCGCCCGGCCTTCCACCACAGGTCAGCCCGGCTCTCCTACCAGCAGCCCCTTTCCGTGCCTTTCGCGTCTTTTGGGGGCACAACAGCCCTGCGAGGTAGGCCCTGAGCGAGCCTCGTCCTCGGGGGCGGGGGGGGGGGTAGTCTTTGCATTAAGTCTTTGCATTGTTTTTGATCTAAATCCCGCCTCCCTTGCTTTTAAAACTCTGGATTTTAATGTCTTTTCTTTGCTTTTATTAAAATCTTTGGTGTTGTAAGGCGCCCAGAATGGTGGATAACATAGAACGAAACAAAACATATATAAAATATAATATAAAACAATATAAAATGAAACATGAAATATAAACAATATAAAACAAAACAAAATATAAAATAATATAAAAAATAAAACAAAACAAAACTTATATGAAATATAATATAAAACAATATAAAATGAAACATAAAATATAAACAATATAAAATGAAACATAAAATATAAACAATATAAAACAAAACAAAATATAAAATTATATAAAAAATAAAACAAAAGAAAATATTATAAAATAAAACAAAATATAAAATATACAATGTAAAATATAAAAATAAAACAAAATATAAAATATACAATGTAAAATATAAAAATAAAACAAAATATTATAAAATATAAAATAATATAAAATATAAAATAAAACAAAATATAATCTTAAGGGAGGCAGAAATGCAGATTTGACTTAGACTAAGACTAACTTAATGGTCACTTTGAATGCACACCAAACAAAATCTCTCTAAAATGTTTTACAGGTGGCACTTGTCACCACCAAGATTGGCAAAAATGTTCAGCAATATGTCCACCAAGTGCTGGAAGTGTAATCAGACCCTAGGTACTTACTATCATATGTGGTGGGCCTGTATGAAAGCAAGAAAATACTGGGACAGAAATACATACATGGTTGGAAAAAATGATCAAGCAACATATAAATCTGAAACCAGAAATATTGCTTGTTGAGTATAATGGCATAGGGCTATAATAAAGGGACTATATATTTAGCTTTGCATGTATTAACAGCAGCAAGGATTGCATTTGCACAATATCGGAAAAATGAGAACACCCCCATCAGATGAGGATGTAATTCGGAAAATATTAGACTATGCAGAGATGGATAGATTGACATTAAAAATAAAGCACAAAGACAGAATATTACTCAACATGGAACAGATTTTACAAGTGATTAGAGATAAGAGGGAGAAATTAGATGAAGAAAGATTATTGCTATGTATGAATTAAATATAAAGAGTGTTTATAATTATAAATATGCCAATATAATCAACAGAATTACAAATATACTTATACAAAGAGAAATCTAGTTAAGACTATTCTCTTACACTATTATTGTTATTACTATATGTGTTAATATTCCTGTTTGTTCTTTCTTTGTTTTTTTGTAAATGATATGCCCTGATCATATACTGTATTCAAAACTTCTATGAAGTAAAAATATGTACACTAAAAAAATATATGAATGTACACCAAATGGCCTACATTGAAATGACATTTCGTTGCATCCAGTCTCCACCTCTGATATAAACGGGACAAGATAAATCAATCAATAAATAAATACAAAATTATGCATGTACGCATACATGATATGACATGGAGAAACAACACAGTCTGGTTCGGATCCATACATGCACATGGCAAGAGAAACAAACCTTGCAAGTTTACCAGACGGATGGCTTCTGTTCCAGAATCTGGAAGTTCCAGAATCTGGAAGTCCTGCTAGAAGTACTTTGAAACCTCCTCCCGTGGATTTGGTAATCCATTCAGAAAGACTGGGTCAGACAGAGACTCCAGATAAGCAAGCCAAAGGCTGACAAGATTAGCTCAGACAAACACTTAGCGTTTGCATTTCCCCTTCTGCCTATAGAGCCAGCCATGACCCCATGGGAGTCTGACAACAGCCAATAGAATACTAAAAGGACATGATCTTGCACAGGAACAGGAAGCTCAAATACAAAGGCCAGAGAAGGTATAAAAAACCCACCCTCTCTCAACTCCATTTGGTCAGTTGTCCCAGAACTGCATGCTGTGGTTCTGTTCATCCATAAACTGACTTTCTTAAGCAGCCTCCATATTTGATTCCCGGCTTGGAACGGGACCTGGATTTTTCTTCCAACAGTGGACGTCCGTTCTTGACTAGGAGCAGGTGGAGTAGCAGCCTCTCCCCGAGGCTACTTGATCTTCAGGATCCCTTCCAGCTCTATCCTGATTGATCGATCAATACCTCTACCAGAGTCAAGAACGCTATGTCCCCCCCTCTCTCTCTCTCTTTTCTCTTAGGTTCCGTTCTTCCATGGTGAAAGATTGCATCCGTGAAGTCTTGAAAGAGGAGTTGGCCAACGTGCAGTACAACCCAGAGGAGATCGGAGCCCAGACCAAAGTCTTATCTGAGCTGATCCGGGACCGGCTGAAAGGTCTTTAGATCCACTGGCCTTTGCAGGCACAACCCCCCCAAGGACCCCCTGAGCTTTCTCCCAACGGACCGAGGATGGCTGGCGTGATTTTGATCCCAACAAAATGCCCTTTTCCTTTCCCCCCCCCCTTTTTTTTTTTTTTCCAGATAAAGGATTTCACCGATATAAAATAGTGGTGCAAGTCGTGATCGGAGAACAGAGAGGCGAGGGAGTGAAGTGAGTTTTCCTTCAGTTAAATGATTCCCCCACCCCCAGTTTAGGATTCTTTTGTCCTATTGGGTTACATTGCAGCTGGGGGGGGGGCTTCAAAAAAATTAGGTTTTCTGCCCGGTTACCAGTGGTGGGATTCAATTTACAAGTTTACTACAAGTTTACTACAAGGGGAAGGATATACTGCCACATCCCGCTCCCCTCCCCACCCCACTAACCTGCTTTCCAGCTCCGTTCTCCTGTGCAGGGCAACCAAGGAAGACCCAGCTGATCAACTGGGATTCAATGGGAGGCAGAGAAGAGGTGGGGTTGGCCGGTTCTCTGAACTACTCTGAATTTCCGCGACCGGCTCTCCAGAACTGCTCAGAACCGGTTGAATCCCACCTCTGCCGGTTGCTGGGTGGGCGTGGCCATGATGGGCGTGGCTTAGTCGGCCCCCTGCACCACCAGCCAGGGGCGGGATTTGCCGGTTTGCCGAATCAGCCATAACATTAACCACCGGGGTGAACCAGTAGCAGCCCCACCCCTGCATTGCAGGCCGTCCTCAGCTTCCAACCTTCCGTTTAGTGGCCGTTTGAAAATGCAGTGGGACTGACAAGTGATTTATGACCGCTTTTCACACTTAACGACCCTTGTGTCAACTCACCACATATTTCTCTGGTCTTGTTAAAGTTGCCAACAGAAAGGGAAGGGGGAGCAGTGCGGCAGCTTGCAAACCGAAAGTGCATTCCATTAATGTTTTCAAAGATTGTAACTAGGTGATTGAAGTTTCTGCTGCTGGAGAGCCTGATTGATGACTCTGGGCTAGGGATGTGTCCCATTGGAGAATATGAATTAGGATACACCCAGCGGGTGGGAGAAAACCAGGGTCAAGGGTGACAAGGAAGGATGTGCCTCAGATTCGGCTACACCCAGGCAGTGCCGGACATGTTAACTCCCAATAAATCCTTTTTTGAACTTTTGGAGGTTTGGCTCAAGACTCATGATTTAATTGAGGTTAAGTGCTGGAATCCTGACATGTTGCAGCATTCCCCAGGGTGATGTGATCAAAATCCAGGCGCTTGGCAACTGGCATGTACTGTTGCAGTGTACCGGACTCATGCGATCCCCTCTTGCGACTGTCCGACGAGCAAAGTCAACGGGGAAGCCAGAATTCACCTAATAACCATGTTCCTAACTTAACAACTGCAGTGATTCACTTAACAACTGTGGCAAGAAAAGTCGTAAAATGGGGCAAAGCTCACTTAATAAACGTTTCATTTAGCAGACATATTGGGCTGAATTGTGGCCGTAAGTCAAGTACTACCTGGGTTCTCTGTAGAATGATCTGGGTAGCTTCCTATTAGCTTGAGAGATTTTCTCCTTTCATTTTAGAACAGGGATCGCCAACCTTTTGGACCACCAAAGTCATCATTTTAAATGCCGCAGACCAGAGACCCGGGGAAAATCCCCCACCCCATTTTTCCTACCGATCGATCGTTCTTTCTTTGGGATCGCAGGATGCTGTCTCCAGCTCCGTTCTCCGGGAGAGAGGGAGAGACTTTTGGCTTTATGCAAGGAAAGCAGCAGGAGCCGCAGAAGTCTTTCTTTCTCTCCCCCAAACTCCACCAGAAAGGAGTCTTTGCCGGCGCAGCCTCTTGGAGCAGGAGGCCTTGCAGGGTCCCAAAGACTCGTTTCTGGCGGAGTTTGGGGGAGAGAAAGAAAGACTTTGGCTGCTTTCCTTGCATGCAGCCAGAAGCAGAAGAAGAAAGAAGCGGAAAAAAGCAGCCCAGTGTCCAGGCCAGGTGAGTGGAGTAAGTGGGGCAAGTTCCCCCCCTCCACCCTTCCCCCCCTCTCCTCACTACCTCGTGTTGTGCGCAATGCAAGCGACGCAAGTCTTGGGTTCCCGCCGGCCATGTGGGTGGTGCAGCCTTATGCTCCCACGCAGCCTGGATTAATTGCTTTGGGGGGGGGACATTTCTCTGCGGACCACCAAGATTTTCTCACAGTGGTTCCTGGTCCACCATTTGGTGATCACTGTTTTAGAATGTATCCATTCAAATTTCCATAGTTTTTATATTAGGTGACTTAACATTTCTTAACATATTGATCTAACATAGATTTTTAAAAAATATTTAAAATTTAAAAGACAGCTTATGAAGATTCCTCCCTCATGCAGGAAGACAAATATCAGCAACTCTGGCAGTAGTTAGTCCTCATCTTACGATCACAATTGAGCCCAAAATTGGTCTCATTAAGCAAGGCAGTTGTTAAGTTAATGTTGTCCCGTTTTACGACCTTTCCGGCCACAGTTGTTAAGTGATTCGCTACAGCTGCTAAGTGAGTAACCCGGTTGTTAAGTGAATCTGGCTTCCCCATTGAGTTTGCTCGTCCGTCGGTCGCTAAAGTGGATCATGTGACCCCTGTCATAAATACAATCCAGTCGCCGCGCAGCTCAGTTTTGATCTCGTGACTGTGGCGGTAGGCATGAAAACGGGTCATCGGTCACTTTTCTCAGCTCTGTTGTAACTTCAAATGGTCACTAAGTGAATTGTCATAAGTCGAGGGCTGCCTTATTCTTGGGAACTGTAGTGGCATAACTGAAAGTTAGAACTGGGATGGAATTGGAGAAAGGGGAAATAATGGAATACATTTCCTTAATAATAAGCTGATGTAAAAAAAAGAAAGAAAACTACAATTTGAATGAGGGGGATATTAAGTATATTTGAATAACATGAGGATTAGCATAAAAGAACTAATATAATGAAATACTGAATATATAAATGAATAGAAGACCATAATGGAATATAAGGAGGTGTATTAATGCTAGAATGAAATAAGATTGTGGGGGGGAATAGCTAACTTGATTATTAACATGTTATTGGACATGAAGATATTTGAATATAAGGATTGGTATGCAAATTAGATACTGAAATATTGAAAATCAATGAGAAATTTGGAAGTAATAAATTTAGGTAGGAATATTAGAAATTTATAAGTTTATTAAAGTTAAATATAATAAGTATTACATTAATTATAATAAAATGTAAAAACACCCAGGTGTCATATTGTTCACACATTGATATGTATGTAAAATAAAAGTAAATAACTTTTATCAGCAGTCTAAGACTACCTGAACTTTCTCTTTTTACTAGCTGGTTTCCCCCTTTATTTCCTTTTTAGCATGGCTGCCCGTTGTTTTTGGGATGCTGATACCGATAACTATGCTCAGGATGTTTTCATCAATGTAAGTTTTTTCCATTTTCATTTTTTGAACCAACGCTCCTCACCAGGTAGCTATTAAAATGTGGACTGCCAACAACACACCAGAGGGGAGCGTGTCGATCTGACTTGTGTGTATCTCTCTCTCTCTGCATTGCCATAAATTGCTTTGGAACAAACGTGGGTCTCTTTTGTTGTGCCTGTCAGCAGATCTTTAAAAGAAGCCAGGGTTTGGGGCTTGGTGGTTTTCTTGCAGGGAGGTTTGCTCTTCCTTTTTATACCAGCGGCTTCTCCAACTCAGACAAATCAAGGAGCTACCCCAGAAGAAAACAACGCTCCCACCAACACTTGTCCAGAAACAGACAGCAAGCCCCACTCCCTTCTAGCACCGATGACGTCCCCTGGTTTGGTAATGAAATGTCTGCAAGTAAACAACCCAGCTCAGAGAACGCCAAGATCACACAGTCCTCCTCTCCACAAACCTCACTCTCTTTTAGCACTGATGACGTTCTCTGGTTTGGTAATGAAATGTCTGCAAGTAAACAACCCAGCTCAGAGAACACCAAGGACCCCACAGTCCTCCTCCTCCTCCTCCTCTCCACAAACCTCACTCCCTTTTAGCACTGATGATGTTACCTAGTTGGGTGATGAAATGTCTGCAAGAAAACAACTCAGCTCAGAGAACACCAAGATCACACAGTCCTCCTCCTCCTCCTCCTCCTCCTCCTCTTCCTCCTCCTCCTCTCCACAAACCTCACTCCCTTTTAGCACTGATGATGTTACCTAGTTGGGTGATGAAATGTCTGCAAGAAAACAACTCAGCTCAGAGAACACCAAGATCACACAGTCCTCCTCCTCCTCCTCCTCCTCCTCCTCTTCCTCCTCCTCCTCTCCACAAACCTCACTCCCTTTTAGCACTGATGATGTTACCTAGTTGGGTGATGAAATGTCTGCAAGAAAACAACTCAGCTCAGAGAACACCAAGATCACACAGTCCTCCTCCTCCTCCTCCTCCTCCTCCTCCTCCTCTTCCTCCTCCTCCTCCTCCTCTCCACAACCCTCACTCCCTTTTAGCACTGATGATGTTACCCAGTTGGGTATTGAAATGTCTGCAAGAAAAGAACCCAGTTGTTACAAGTGAATATAAAATATATATATATTTCTAATCAGCTAAGACGGTGTGATCTTTTCTTGAAAACAATTTTACTATTTTACTCTCCTGCTTCTTTTCCTTATTAAGAACAAAACAAAAATCCCATGCTTCTCATGCTGGTTCTGTCCAGTTGCAGCTTCACTCACAACCCTCCCCTTGATCTCCTCCAGGAGAGCCTCTTCTGCGTCGCTGTTGCCTTCGGCTGTTTCTTCTACTAAAGCCGGCTGCAAGTTCTAAGAAGGACGATGGCGTTTTTTTGAAGATCCTGAGGGAGCAGGATTGCAGACTGCTTTTCCTTTCCTCCCTCTGCACCTACATGCTCATGTGTGTATATATATGTGTGTGTGTGTGTGTGTATAGTTCGCTATGTGAAATATAGCTTCCAAAAGACATTTTTAAACTACCCCAGGCTCCTGCTATTGCTGTGGTGTACATAAACAGAACTCCAGCACAATTCCCCTGGAAATGGAGAACCGCCACTGTTCAGCTTCCGGTGGGTTGTATAAGCAATTTCCCTGTTGTATTGCTCCCTGTGCTTAGTGACATCTGCACAAGCTACCAAAGGCAGCCATTAATATTTATTTTTTAATAATATTTTAGTGGGGGTTTTTTTTCTTTTTTACCTATCTCCATTACTTAATAAACAGTGCTGTGACATTTTGTATACGTTCACATCTCCTCTCCGATGCAATCTGTACATATTCTTTCTATGCCATCTACATCTATTACAGACATTATGTAAATTTTCTTTTCTTGTTTCTATTGTCGATCCACTGATACCAATCTTCCCATATTGCATAATGTTCTAATTCCATGATTAGTTTATCCATTTCGGCGCACTCATAAATTTTTTTTAAATTACTAAACCTTCAGGTGGTGTGGTGTCTTTTCTTCCAATACTGCGCAAAGCAAATTCTTGGCTGCTGTTAATACATGAAACGACAGATACTTTACCTTTCTATTGTAATTTCTTTTTATTATCCCTAAAAGAAATAATTCCATGACAAAATCAGTTTTGCTTCCAATTAACTCCTTGTGGTTCGCCGGCAGCAGGTGCGGACGGCTGAGGCCTCGGAAAGCGAGGATTCAGATGAGGGACCTGCGTGGGATGCAGGGATGGGGCCAGGACCCTCAGGGAATGGAGCCTTTGGAGATTGTGGAGGCTGGCAGCAGTGAGGAGGAGCACCCCGAGGAGCCTGTGCCCAGTAGTTGTTAATAAAAGTTACCCTTGTCCTTGCAAATCCATTGCACATGTCTCAATTTATATATTTTTTCACACAGGACCCCAAGCCAAAGCCCATCAATGTGGAAACACACTGTTTTGCCACAGGCATCTAAATTATAATTGGAATCAGGGTTGTTCCCTCTTCCATAAATTTTGCTTAAAAAGTTTTTTTTTTAATTTTCAATCTATTGTAGAAAATATTCTTTCCCCTCGAAGAATGCATTTGTAGCTGACTTCATCATGGAATAAAACTTCACCGTGGGCAGAGAAAAAGGCAACACGGCCTGTTCTGTTAGCTATCAGCTTCCAAATCATCTAAAACGTTTTAAAAATCCGTGTGGGTGGATGGGTGTAGTTCTTTTTAGTATTCAGCATTTTAAAAAAATATTTGCATTAATCTGACAAGGAAATACTGCAACCCAGCTTAGACATTTTTCCAGTCCGCTTCATAGTTTCCATTGCAAATTATCATAATCAAGTCACTTGTCCTCCTCAGGCAATTAACAACTGATAATTGCTTATCTTCATGTAATTAAAACTTGAGCAGGAATTCACACACACTAACCTTTGGAAGGTGATCTTACTTTGGAGATCCTACTAATGTTCAAAGACAAATTTTTGTGCTTAGGGAGAATTATTTTGAGGGCCAAACAAGGCATTCTAATGTTTCAGCTTAGGTCAATTTAATTCATTTCGGAATAGAGCTGGAAGAGACCTTGGAGGTCTTCTAGTCCAACCCCCTGCTCAAGCAGGAGAGCCCTTTCCATGGTTGTCCCATCTCTTCTTGAAAATCTCCAGGGTTGCAGCACCCACAACTTCTAGTGGCAAGTCGTTCCACTGATTATTTTTTCTCACTGATTAGGAAATTTCTCTTTAGTTCTAGATAATTGGACAATGTTACTCACAGCTTCCTCCTTCGTGCAATGGAGCACAGTGACATGGAAGATCCCACTACCAGAGGGATTTGCAACTTAGTAGGACAACTGAAGTCACTGTGTGGTTTTCCTGAGCAGGAGGTCAGATTAGAAGACCTCTAATGTCTCTTCCAACCCTATGATTAGAATAGAATAGAGTAGAATAGAATAGAATATAATTCTTTATTGGTCAAGTGTGATTGGACACACAAGGAATTTGTCTTGGTGCAAATGCTCTCAGTATCCATAAAAGAAAAGATACATTCATCAAGAGTCAAGAATCATCAGGTACAACACTTAATAGTCATAGGATACAATAAGAATAGAAATAGAATAGAATTCTTCATTGGTCAAGTGTGATTGGACACACAAGGAATTTGTCTTGGTGCAAATGCTCTCAGTGTCCATAAAAGAAAAGATACATTTGTCAAGAATCATAGAAACTACAACAATAATAGTCATAGGGTACAATATGCAATCAAATCATACTTGGAAACAGTCAAATAAGATACTGGAATAAAGAATAGAATAGAAATAAAATAGAATTCTTTATTGGCCAAGTGTGATGGGGCACACAAAGAATTTGTCTTGGTGCAAATGCTCTCAGTGTACATAAAAGAAAAGAGACATTCGTCAAGAGTCAAGAATCATCAGATACAACACTTAATGATAGTCATAGGTTACAATAAGCATGATTCTATTTTGTACATTCTATGACTACAACATGGGTCTCCACAAGGGAGAAGAGGGCAGGTTAATGTATTGACGTCTCAAGGCAAACCGTTCCACTGGTTATTTGTTCTCACTGTCAGGAAATTTAACAAACTGAATAGGTCTCTCCACATGTCATCCTTAGTGAAGCATGCAAACCAGCGTCTACATTTCCTGCATCAGATGAGGAGAACACATCTGTCTCCTTCTGTCCTGGCCACTTTAACAGAGGCACAATGGAGAGCGTCTTAACAAACCATTTCCCTGTTTGGTTTGGTGGCAGCAGTGCCTCAGATAATAGAAAGTCCCTACAGAGAGTGGTGAGGACAGCGGAGAAGATTATAGGAAGCTCACTTCGCGTTATTCAGGATTCTGCTTACAAGTGCTATATAGTTAGAGCTCAAAGCATTGTTAGAGACCCCGTACACCCGCTTCATAGTTTGTTTCTGTTGTTCCCCTCTGTGACGAGGTTTCAAAGTATTTCTAGCAGGACTACCAGATTCTGAAACAGCTTTGTTCCTTACACCATCCTTACACTGGCAAACTCGCAAGATTTGTTTTTCTTGCAATGTACTTGTATATATTCGAACTAGACTGTGGTGTTTGTCTGTGTCCTGTAATGTATGTTGGTACATGCATATTTTTGTATTTATTTATCTTGTCATGTTTATGTAGTGTATATTAGAGGTGACAACCCTTTGAGAGCTGCATGCAACGAAATTTCATTTTAATGTGTGTCAATTAGTGCACATTCAAAGTGACAATAAAGTTATTCTAGTATGATTTGATTCCTTATTGTACCCTATGACTATTATTAAGTGCTGTACCTGATGATTCTTGATGAATCTCTCTTTTCTTTTATGTACACCGAGACCATTTGCACCAAGACAAATTCCTTGTGTGTCTAATCACACTTGGCCAATAAAGAATTCTATTCTGTTCTGTTCTGTTCTATTCTATTCCTATTCTATTCAATATTCTATTCTATTCTGTTCTGTTCTGTTCTGTTCTGTTCTATTCTATTCTATTCCTATTCTATTCTATATTCTATTCTGTTCTATTCTATTCCTATTCTATTCTATATTCTATTCTATTCTATATTCTATTGTATTCTATTGTATTCTGTTCTATTCTTCATTGCAATATTTTTCTATTCTATTCTATTCTATATTCTATTGTATTCTATTGTATTATGTTCTATTCTTCATTGCAATATTTTTCTTTTCTATTCTATTCTATATTCTATTCTATTCCTATTATTTCTATTTCTATTCTACCACAGGCCTCCCTTCCACCAGAGGGGGTCAACGAGGACCTTCCAAGCTGCAACACAAAATCCTGGATTTTTTGTTTCAGGATCCAGCAAAACTCCAGTCTTGGGAGCATTGATAGACCCTCCATGCAGGTCACAGGTGGGCTTCTTGGGGTGCCCAGTTCTTAAAAGAGACCTCCTATCTAATAGATCAGTAGCTCTAGGCCTTCAGGGAGGTCCCACAAATTGGGGGAAGCACCTTTTTTTCTTTTTTTTTCCTCTCTCTGCTCTCTTTTATCTCATGCCAATCATGTCGGATAGACCCCTCAAACACAGGCAGAAATCCAAGCGGTGCGCTCTCTGCGAGGCGGCCTTTCCTGGGGCTGCGGAGGGGGACCTGTGTCCTCGCTGTTCCCTGCAGTCTCTTAGCACCCCCAGCTCAGCATCAGGGGGCTTAGAGTCCCAATGGCGGGACCCCAGGGCCCCTTCCCCCTCTGCTAGCTCAGGGGAGGACCCCAAAGATCCAGATGTGGAAGAAGAGAAGGAGGACTGGGAGAGCCGAAAGGTGGACTGGGTGAGTTTTGAGCTATCGCTCCTTTATTTTATTTTATTTTTAGTTTACGGCCTTGGCTCAAATCTTGTCTGCAGGATGTTATATATTTTTTGTTTGTTTGTTTTTCATTTTGAGCCCCAAAACAGGCTTTTAATGCAGGCTCAAAAGCTGAGCTCGGAGAGACTATGGAGATTCTCCATCCTCCAAGTCATAGTTGTCCCAAAGGTGCTTTTTTTTTATGACCAAGAAGCAACTGAACCTTCTAGTTTTTCTTTTGAAGACGTTTCGCTTCTCATCCAAGAAGCTTCTTCAGTTCTGACTGGATGGATGGTGGGGAATGGAAGGATTTATCTTCCTTGCGGACAGCTGGTCATTTGCATCCTTTTAGAGGGTCGTTGAGGCCACTTGGAGGTTTGTCTGTGTCCTCAGGGTCAGCTGAGTGGTGCAAATGGGTGTAGAGCCTTCTTGGAACTGCTGAAAGGACCATGTTGTGGACAGGAGATGGGTGATGTCATTATCCCTTTCCCGTCTGTTGAGAGAGGACTCTTCAATGTAGAGATAGATGGCCTCTTGGACCCCTTCTTTCAAACCAGCGGTCCTCTGTCCAAAATGGGGGACTTTGCTGCCTTCAAAAGAGTGGCCTTTTTTATTTTAAATGCAGATGGACTGCTGAATCTTGTCTGCAAGGAGTATAAATCCTTCCATTTCCCACCATCCAGTCAGAGCTGAAGAAGCTTCTTGGAGGAGAAGCAAAATGTTTAAAAAAAAAAAATCCAGAAAGTCCAGTTTAGTGCCTCTTGCAAAAAAATAAAAATAAAAGCACTTTTGAGCTCTGAAAATTGCTCCTTTCTGTTCCCATGGTGTAACTACAGGTCATCCTCGACTTACAACCGTTCAAAGTGACAACGGCACTGAAAAATAACTGATGACCATTTTCCACACTTATGACCATTTCAGAACGGTCACGAATCAAAATTCAGATGCTTGGCAACTGGCATGTCTTTATGCCAGTGGTAGTGTCCACAGGTTATGTTTTTGCGATCTTCCGACAAGCAAAGTCAACGGGGAAGCCAGATTCAATTTAACAACCATGTTACGAACAATTCACTTAACAACTGTGGCAAGAAAGGTCATAAAATGAAGTACAACTCACTTAACAACTGTCCTGAATGGCAAAGGAAATTTGGAGCTCAATTGTGGTTGTACGTTGAGGACTACTGCACCTCAAACTCCTTGCCTGAATTTTGCACAAGTATGCAATAATACTTTTTTTTTTAAAGGAAAGATTGGGGCTGATGCAAGTAATTAAAAGGTTCCTTCTGTATCCCTTCCCCCACATCCATCAATGCATGGCAGGGAAATACTGTAGCTTGAACATGGATTCTGTTCCAAAGCACACTTCAATTACATTCGTATCTCTTTGATGTAATTAATGATGATATTTACTGGAGGATTTTGGTGTGATGCATTTTGGAAAAGATGCATCGATCCAAAACATATTTTTTGCATGCAAACAATCTGAGATTTGGTTTCTGGCACTTTGTCCGGTAAAAAAGGATCTGATTGCAGGATCTGAAAAAGCTCTTTTTCTACAGATTACTGAACTACCCCAGAATGTGATGGTTATTTTTACTGCATTCACCATGAGATCCTGCATATCTAGCTGCCTGATATTTGTACTGAGTACATTTAAATTTAATTGCATTCACATTTTGGGGATTAATATTCTTTTTTTTTTTTTTAAAGGAATTGCTGGCTGTGGAAAAAATATTGGCAAACTCATCCTCACAAAAAGGATACTTCGATTGCCAATACTTTTCAATAAATGTGCTTCTTGCATATAGATGCATAAAAAGGCATAGTCAATATCTGGATAAAGTTTTTAAGAAATCAAGTATACATTTTCTCTCCACTTATTTAATTACTTGGTTTTGATTGTAGTGACTGCTAACAATCCCACTTGTCCCAAAAATAAATATTGAAGGAGACGTTAGCAGGACTCTTTGTCAGCAGTAGCTGTGAAAATCTTCAAGAAATCCATCTTTTAAATCAGGATGCCAAAATGATACAAAACAATCTTCATGCTGTTTTTTAAAGAAGCATAATTGATAAGTGTATATATTATTGCTTGAAGAGTTATTGTGGAAGTGGTAAAATGCAGCATAAAAATCTTTCAAATAAATAAATTTACTGTTGATTTCAAAAATATTTTTTAAAGCCCCAATTGTTTCAAAGGGACTCAGGTTGATCACAGGCTGTTTGGAATGCTTTAGTTTAAAATTTCCAACCTGAACTGCAGAGGTGCTTATTTATCTTATCTGCAAAAACTCGAGGTGGAAAATGTTGTTGATTTTTAAATGAGCTTTTTCCATTAGGGAATAAGAAGAGCAACATTTTGGAATGAACAAAGTCATGTCATTCTAGGAAAAACCTTATTCTAAATAATTATATTATTTATCTAAAACCAGAATAACAGTTGAAAGGAATCTTGGAGGTCTTCTAGTCGAACCCCTGCTCAACCATGGTTGCCAGGGAGATTGACTATAATTCTTATTATAGCAAATAAAATGCCGAAAGGGAAGCCTTCAGGTGCTGCCCAGAACCACGATTTCCTTAACCACAGTTAGATGCAAATTGAGTTTCCACCCAACCGCAACCTGGTACCTTCCCGATGCCATTGCAATAGACCAAGGGTCTTTCAAACTTGGCAAGTTTAAGATTTGTGGACTTCAACTCCCAGAATTCCTGAGCTAACATGGCTGGAGGAGGAATTCTGGGAGTTGAAGTCCACAAGTCTTAAAAGCTGCCAAGTTGGAAGACCCCTGAAATAGACACTGGAGGAAACCAGATTGGGGAAGGCTCTTCCATGAGTGGGAGGCGACTTGCGGTTTGCACAGCCCCACGGCTGGCTGGGGATGATGGGGGTGGGAACTTGGAAGCCCCCCCCCCCAATTAGAAACCCTTCTAACAGGGAAGGCAAAACTAAAACCAGTTTCCAGCGGAACTTCCGGGCGGGAGGACGCCGTTTCCGCCCGGGATCTGCGCCAGCGGCGGTCCCTCCCGGTCGGGTCCGTCCGGAAGCACTTCCGGTTCAGCCCAGCCCCGTTGGCAAAAGAGTCGGGCGTGAGCAGCTGAGGAGGGAAGTCGCGCAGGACAGGTGGGGAGGGGGCGCCGCCCCGGGGTGGGGGGCAATAGGAGGAGGATCAGAGCCGGTTGTGAGGGGCCTGCTCTGTTTTGGGGCGGCAGCAGGAAGCGGGGGGGACGGAGGGAGGGGGCGAAGAGAGGGGGAAGGGTCAAGCCAAGATCATGGGGGGGGCTGGGCAAGGGGAGGGTGGGTTGTGGCCCCCAGGGATGTTGCATCTGAATTTGGGAGGGGTCCAAGGTGGGAGAGGGGAGGACAAGTGCAAGCCCTCCAGGGCAGGGGTCTCCAGCCTTGGCAATTTTAAGCCTTGGAGGACTTCAACTCCCAGAATTCCCCCCTAGGGATGTTGCATCGGAGCTGGGGAGGGCTCCAGAGTGGGAGGGGGGAGGACAAGTGCAAGTTCTCAAGGGGGGGGTCTCCAGCCTTGGCAACTTTAAGCCTTGGGGGACTTCAACTCCTAGAATTCCCCAGCCAACTTTGGCTGGGGAATTCTGGGAGTTGAAGTCCCCCAAGGCTTAAAGTTGCCAAGGCTGGAGACCCCTGGGGTTTCAAAGATAGACAGCTGGAGGAGAGGAAATATGGGGTAGGTGGGTGGGGGGATGTTCTTTTGGGTTATTTATCATTTTTAGCTGCTGTTTTTAATTCTGTTTTCCCACCTCCTCCTCCCCCGCCTCTGTGAGCCAGCTGAGAAGGGCATCCAGGTCGTCTTCGACTTACAACCCACACTGAGCCCAACATTCCTTGTGGCTAAGAGAAACAAAGGGAGCTCTTAGGCCCTTTCTCGCCGTTGTTGGGAAGCGAATCGGGCTGCATCTGTGAAGTCACCCACATGGCCGTTAAGCCAATCCGGCTACACCCCCGGTTGACTTTGCCTGTCAGAAGGCCATGAAAGGGGGATTGTGTGAGATCCCTGGGATATGCAACCGTCGTAAATAGGAGCCAGGGGTCAAGCGTTTGAATTTTGATCATGTGGCCACGAGGTTGCTGAAATAGTCGTGAGGGTGAAAATGGGTCATTGCTCAGTTTTTGTCAGTGTCGTAACTTTGAATGATCAATAGGTTGCTGTAAGCCAAGGACTACCTTTCCCTCCCTTTCTCATCTATCCTCTCTCTCTCTCTCTCTCATCTCTTCATTTTATCTATCTTCTATCTTATCTATATCCCTCTCTCCATCCCTCTCTCTCTCATCTATCTCCCTCTCTCTCATCTGTTTATCTTATCTATCATCTATTTCTCTCCATCCATTTCTCCTTTATCTCTCTCTCCATCCATCTCTCATCTGTCTGTCTGTCTGTCTATTTCTCTCCATCCATCCCTCCTCTCTCCTCTATCTCCTTTTCTCTCCATCTCTCTCCTCTATCTATGTATCCTCTATCTATCCTTTATCTATATCTCCCTCTCTCTCCATCCGTCTCTTCTCTCATCTACCTATCTATCTATCCTCTGTCAGTCTTCCTACCTACCTACTTATCTATCTCCCTCTCTCTCCTCTATATCTTCTGTCTGTCTGTCTCTATCTATCATCCATCCATCCATCCATCCTATGGCATATAGCTAGTCCTCAACTGACAACAGTTCATTTAGTGACTGCTCAACGTTACAACATCGTGAACAAAGTAACTGTTTTTCACACTTAACGACCGTTGAGGCATCCTTGTGATCCTATGATTCAAATTTAGACATTTGACAACTGCTTCATATTTACGGCAGGAGGGGGTTCACATGATCCCCTTTTGTGACGATCTGCCCAGCCAACCCCACGGGGAAAACCAGATTGCCAAGTGTCAGAATTTCGATCACGTGACCGTGTGGGGAACGCTGTTACGGCCGTTAAGTGTGGGGAAAAAAGCGGTCCTAAGTCCCTTCCCCCCCCCCCGTGCCATTGTAACTTTGAATGGCCACGAAACTTTCCTAAGTCAAGGACTGCCTGTGTGTGAGCCAGTGCCTGACAAGCAGCCCCAATTCATTAAATAAACAGATGGTGTAAGCAACAGGTGGGCTGGAGAGGCAGCTGTGCAAATGCTTGTCATTCTAACACAGCCAGTTGCATCAGGGTGTGTGCCACACTTTGCCCAAGGGCGTTGTGAAAAAGACAGGAATGCTGCGGTTGGCCTCGGGAGTCAACTCTGGCCCAGGTTGCATAAATCAGGGATGTGGCTGTGCTTTGTTCTGTTAGCTTTTATACAGTGTGGGTTGGTGTTTTTTTTTTCTTTTTAATGGTGTATTCTGCCCAGGGTCATGCATTGTGTTTCCAGCGGCTTTCGCAGTTCCTTATCCCGTTTGCGGGATTACAGGGAGTCCCACTTAATGACTACAAGGGAGCCTAATGTTTCTGCTGCTAACTGAGACATTTGTTCAGTGAGTTTTCCCCTTTTTACCGACTTTTCTTTCCGGAGGAAATCGCTGCAGCTGTTAAATTAGTATCACGGTGGTTAAGTCAATAGTCTATGGAGATTTTCAGTCCTCCAGGTCATGGTCATCACTTGAGACTTTCAAGAAGAGATTGGACTGCCGTTGGTCAGAAATGGTGTAGGGTTTCCTACTTGGGCAGAGGGTTGGACTAGATGACCTACAAGGTCCCTTACAATTCATAAATAAAATACAAAATACATAATTTATATGTATTTTGGGTTTGAAGGGCATTTCTTCCTTTTCGCAACTGTTTGTGGGGGAGTTTTTTGTCTCCAGTCAATGATAATTGGACCTTTGAAACCAAGTTGAAGGAATTAAAGGGGCTTCACCTGTTTTTGTGACTTTGTTGCTTTTGTATCCCACCCTGGGTCATCACATTATCTTTCATCTTGGTCCCATCAGGGTTGTTGTTTCCCTCCCCACCCCACCCCCAGCTGCTGGCACAATATCCCAAAATGCTCTTTAAACGTTACATGCTTTCATTGTGTTAGTGCAGCCATGGACATTGTGAAAGCTGAGCGTTGGTGGCGTAGATAGTCGAAGTAGCAGCTTGCATAAGTGTGGCAGTCCTTTCAAGGTGTGTTTGTGGGCAGGTGAGATCTGGGACTTAATGAGAGGAGTTGTGTGATCGCAGAGCTTGTGAAATAAATAGGTTAACACACATGAGCTCCGAACTGGGCGCAAATCCTAAACTTCCCACCCCAAAAATAATGGGGTGACTTGGAGGCTCAACTCTGATTCCAGCTCTATTCTGATTGATTGATTGATTCCAGAATTCAGGAGTGTTGTGTCCTCGAAAGCGCAGGGCACCATCATAGCATGGGCATAAAACGTGGAAAAAACATCTGAAACTGGACTCTTTTTTTTTGGTAATCCTTTATGCCAGGGGTCGCCAAACTTTTGGACCTCAGGGACCACCAAACGCATCATTTTAAATCCCGTGGACCAGAGACCCTGGGAAAATCACCCCAAAAAAGTCTGCAGGAAAAATTCCCCATCCCACTGGGTGTACGTGTGTTACAAAGGGTGTGTA
This sequence comes from Hydrophis major, assembly GCA_033807585.1. Classification (NCBI taxonomy): domain Eukaryota; kingdom Metazoa; phylum Chordata; class Lepidosauria; order Squamata; family Elapidae; genus Hydrophis; species Hydrophis major. The sequence continues at coordinate 1,062,938 of CM066331.1, forward strand.
TCATTTAAAAAAAGAACAACAACAAAGCTTTTACAAAGTTGGCTCACAGCCCACAATGCTCCAACCTCATTTTCTGGGCTGGAAACGGAAAGTCCTCAGGGCCCGGTCCTATCGGGTCTATGACAATTCGCCGTAGCCAATGTGCCCTATCCATCCCGCTGCCGGACAAGAGTTCCATCTCTATGGAGATTCTCCATCATTCAGATAATCAGAGTTGGAAGGGACATTGGAGGTCATCTAGTCCAAGCCCCCCCGCCCGAGTGGGAGACCCTACGCCATTTCTGACAGATGGCAGTTCAATCTCTTCTTGAAAGTCTGAAAGGATGACCCAAATGTGTTTTTTTTTTAAAAGAGGCAACTGGACTTTCTTTATTTTTCTTTGAAGACTTCTCACCCAAGAAGCTTCTTCAGCTCTGCCTGGATGGAGGAGAATGGAAGGATTTACCCTCCTTGTAGACAGCTGGTCATTTGCCTCCTTTTAGAGAGCCGTTGAGGCCACTTGGCCTGTTTGCCTGTGACCTCAGAGTCACCTGAGTAGTGCAAATGGGTCTTGTATTCTGCATTTTTTTCTCTCTGGAGCCCCATTCCTGCTCCCACACCGTTCAAAGGGGGTTCATGCCAAATTGTATAGCTAAAAGTCTGTAGAGGTTGTCAGTCATCCAGGTCATGATTGTCCCAAAGGTGGTTTTTTTTTTTCTTTTTCAGGAGACAACTGGACTTTCTGATTTTTTTTTACCTTTGAAGGAGTTTTGCTTCTCCTATAAGAAGCTTCTTCAGCTCTGCCTGGATGGAGGAGAATGGAAGGATTTACCCTCCTTGCAGACAGCTGGTCATTTGCATCCTTTTAGAGGGTTGTTGAGGCCACTTAGAGGTTTGTCTGTGTCCTCAGGGTCATGTGAGTAGTACAAATGACTGTGGAGCCTCCTTGGAACTGCAGAAAGGACTGTGTTGTAGAGGGGAGAGAGATGATATTGGTAAGGCTCCACCCATATTTGCACTACTCAGACAAACCTCCTCAACGGCTCTCTAAAAGGATGCAAATGACCAGCTGTCTGGAAGGAGGATAAATCCTTCCATTCCCCACCATTCAGTCAGAGCCGAAAAAGTTTCTTGGATGAAACGCCTTCAAAGAAAAACAAGGAAGTCCAATTTCCTCTTGCAAAAAACAACCTTTGGCACGACACTAAAATCAAAGAAATGGTGGAATACAATCATTACAGAAAGTCCGCACAAGGAGGGACAGGATGAAATGGGAAGAGCAAAAATTTAAGTTTGGTTTGCTTTAAATAATCACATAGACTTGTTAAATTGTTCCACTTAGCGAGTTGGCTATGGCGAGTGGCCCCATTCCTCTCTTATCTACAGGATATCCATGTTTGGGATCTGCCTATCATGGTCTGGGGACAATTTCCTGAGAGGGATTATGTAGAGCAACCATTTCCTTCCCTCCCAACTTACAAATCAAACTCAGGAAGTTTCCCAGCCAAGTATCGTCCGTTTATAGACAGGTAGTCCTTCACTTAAGACCAGAATTGACCCCAGAATTTCCAAGGCATTTGTGGTGAGTTTTGCCCCGTTTTACGACTTTTCTTGCCCTTGGTTGTTAAGCGAATCGCCCCAGTCGTTAAGCAAATCTGACTTTCCCCCTTGACTGTGCTCGTCAGAAGGTCCCCAAAAGGAGATCACATGACCCCAGGGCCCTGGGACCGTCGTAAAAAGGAGTCATTGCCAAGTGGCCCCAGTTTTAATCACCCGACCCTGAGGAACGGCACAGCAGTCATAAGTGTGAAGAACGATCCTACGCCACATTTCACACACCCCTCCGGGGCCGTGGTCATTTCAAATGGTCACTAAAATGAATTGTCGTAAGGCGAGGACTACCTGTATAAAATGGATTTCCAGACTTTTGAATCACAGGCTTGTTTAGTGAATCTGCAAGTTTTCCCATGTGACCTTGCTTAACGGACAGTTGCAAAAGGAGGATCGTGTTTCCCCTGGACGCTGCAACCAACATAAATAGGAGTCAGTTGCTCGGCACCCAAATTTTGATTGTGTGGCTACCTGTGTTTCCCCGAAAATAAGACCCTTGTCTTATTTATTTTTTGCCACAAAAAAAAAGGCACCAGGTCTTATTTTCGGGGGATGTCATCTACTGACCGGCCTCACTTGCGGGCGTTACCCCCGGCCTCCTTTTCGCTGTCTGAGGCCTTCAGGAACTACTACTTCTGTGGCCGGCCAGGCTTCTCTGAAGGCCTCTGCAGCTAATAATGGAGCTTTGGATCGATCCTGAGCTTTGTTCTCAGCTCCAGAGGCCTTCAGGAAAGCCTTGCCGGCTGCAGAAGAAATGAACCAGCAAGGCAGGTGTCGGGGTGTGCGAGGCCCGACTGCACCTGTCCAAAGATAAGTAGTAGGGGCAGCTCCACCTACCCCCATCCCCACTCGACCTTAATTTTTACCCGTCCACTCTGGAGTGGGTGGGATCTTAATTACAGCTTATTTGGGGGTAGGACTTAGATTGGGCGCATGTGAAAACAAAACAAGCTAGCACTTACTTTCAGGGTAGGTTGTATTTTCAGGAAAACAGGGTAATACCCCTATTCCCTCCTATACCGCTAGAATTACCTAGAAGCAAGTGGATTAGCCCATCATGTTCTGCTCTGCAAGGTGAAATTTCTCTTGCTGAGAGAGGATGGCCAGCAACAAGAGGGTGGACAGGGTCTCAATTAGGGCTTATTTTGGGGGGGAGGTAGGGCTTATATTGGGTGCATGTGTGTAAAAAAAAAAATCAAGCTAGGGCTTACTTTCAGGTATTTTCGGGGAAACTATATGAATGCTCCAACAGTCATTCGTGGATAAAATGGTGGTCACAAGTCACCTTTTTCCACTGCTGTTGCGTCTTCAAACAGTCACTCAACCAATGGTTGTAATTCAAGAACCCCCCCTGTCAATATTTCCCCAGGTTTTTACAGCGCTAAACTATACAGAGGTGTCCTGCCTGCAGTTTCGGCAGGATTGCTGGGTTGGGAGGAAAAAAATAAATAAAATAACCCCTCAATATTTACTCTCCAGTATCGCTTGGACGGCTGGTTTCCCTGCCACTCGAGCAGACACAAACCATATTTGTCGTTGCCATATTTGTCGTTGTCACACAGCCACACAAATTCCCTCCCCCGCCTCCTCCTTGTCCCACGTCTCCCGACCGAAGTGGCCAGAGGCCCTTGGCCAGCGTGAACCTTCTGCTCCCTTGCCGTCCAGCTGGCTAGCTGGGTGGCCGCTGGCCCCTTTTCCTTCCGCCTGTCTCTGAGTTTGGAGAGGTCTTTCAAATAACGCCTGCTTTGGATCGTCCAGGGGTTTCCAGCCGAGCTTCCAGAAGCGATTTACGGGATGGATCCCCAGATCTCGGCCAGATTGAACTCCCGGAAGAGGAGGAAAGAAGGAGGAGGGGGCCCCAACGGGGCTGCGGAGTCGGACGGCATCCCCTTAAAACTGCCCCGCAGCTGTTTCGTAAGTTGAAAAGGCCCGAGAGAGAGAGAGAGAGAGAGAGAGAGAGAGAGAGAGAGAAGGAGGGTGAGTGGGCTTCAACTCCCAGAAAGCCTAGAAAGTGGGCGGGTTTCAACTCCCAGAATTCCCCAGTCAGGCGGCTGGGGAATTCTGGGAGTTGAAGTCCACTCACTTCGAAGTGTCTGAGGGAAACTCAGTCCCTCTTGCTCTGCTGAGGAAAAAAAAAAACACCACATTTGTTCATTGTCGTTTTTACCTCAAATTCAGGAATCTTCGGTTTTTTTACCTCAGATTCAGCCATCTTCTTACAGGCATCTTTGGTTGACACAAACGCTCTCTTCCTTTATTTTTATTTTCTTATTTAATCTTCATTGTAATCTGTTGTTTTTATTTGACTGATTTTTATCGCTTAATTTTTATTTTTATTCATTTTTAATTGGATTTTCTTTTTAATGCGCTGTTTTCGTTTTACCAGTTTTACCAGTTTTCTTATTTTGCTTTTTTTTTTTTTTTTGCTTTATTTGATTTTCGTTTTAATTCATGGTTTTTATTTTGCTTATTTTTTTTTGTTTTGCTTAATTTTTATTTTTATTTAATGTTCATTTATTGTCTGAGTTATTTTGCTCAATTTTTATTTTATTTTTTATTTAATTTTCATTTTAATTGTCTTTATTTTAATTATTTTTATTTTATTTATTGTTTATTTAATTTTTATTTTAACATTTTTATTTTACTCCTTTTGTTTCATTTTTATTGATTTCAATTTTATATTTTAATTGGCTTTTATTTTACTTATTTATTTTTATTCTATTTCTAATTTTATTTTTATGTTGTTTCCTTTTATTTATTTTTATTTCTTATTATTATTACTATTTCATTTCATTCCCTTTTTAATTTTGATTTCCCTGTGCTTTTTTAATTCTTATTATATTTTTTAATTTTAATTTGAATGTTATATTTATTATTTTTAATTTTTAAACATTATATATTTATATTTCCCACCCATCTCATTTTACAATGACTTTGGCCGGCTTTAATCACATATTAAACACATATTCCTTCCACCTGCATCTTTCTCCTACCAACACCTTACCCAATCTAAGGGGAGAAACTTCCGCTCAGCAACCACTATTTTTAAACCTTGCAGTCAGTAGTATTTTTAACATCTCGAACTCATCACAAAAGGTTGCAAGTTACATCTTCTGCCCCGGCGTGAGAATTTCAACATCTCAACAAAGATCGCTGCCAGTTCAGCTTCAGAGGGGGGGGGGAAATAATCTTTCTACCTTGAATTGGTTTAAAATGGAAAGGATATAACAATGCAAAGTTTCTAAATCTTGCCAAGTGGAAAGACATGTGTACTTCAACTCCCAGGATTCCCCAGCCAGCATACCTTACTCTCTTGTAATCCCTTCCTCTGCAATCCCTCTCCACTTTAGGGGAGGAAGAGAAAAAGAAACAGGAATTGGCTGGCTGGGGAATTCTGGGAGTCGAAGTCGACACGTCTTAAACCTGCAAAGCTAAAAAAAAAAAACAGGGCTACAGGATGAATTTCTGCAGGGCTGTTCTTCACACTAACAAAGGTTACAATCCTTCCGTAATCCCTGCACAGAATCCTCTTCCTAACCTTGAGGAATATCAAATCTCTCTCTGTATAAAAGCAAAATACCCCTCACGCATCATCACAAAATCTCCAGAATCGTCAAGCCTACAAACTTGAAATTTGGCACATAGGTTCCTCTTGGCTTCTAGGGGCTCACTAAGAAAGGATTTTTCCAAATGACCATCAGAGCATTAGTATTTCCTATATTATTCTTATTCATATTATCATTATTATCATGCTCTGATGCTAAGGAGTTCTACTCCCCCTCCCCACCTGAAAAGAAATCTCTTCCAAATGCAAAACACAAGCAAAGGAGAGGAGGTTCAGTTTCACAGCACCCAGCAGCTTTAGTACAGAACAGTTGAGCTAAGCCATGCCCAGGCTCCTTGCTCACACAGCAAATACTCTTTCAGTTTCCAAACAGCTCTCAATACTCACACACTGACAGGACGCTAGCCAGATGAATACCGATGGATGCTGGTAGGCAGAGGCAGAATTTCTCCTCCCTCCCTTATTTTCCTCCCCAAAAACTAAGCCTGACCACATAGTTTCTTAGCACGGGGATCAAGTTAGTAAAGATGTATTTTTTTCCTGATTTTTCTCGGGTTTCATCCTTTCAACCCAGGGCCTGCGAGAGCCAGCGCCGTTTTCTGATCAGCTGGAAGTGGATTACAGCAAGCCCTACACACGCGTCACATTTGAGGAGGCAACGAGAGGGACGCCCTGTAAGTGTTTTATCCGTCAGACAGAAATCAAATTCTTCGTACGCAGGTTGTCCTCGACTTACGACGTGACCGTTCGAAGTGACAACAGAGTGACCGACGACCATTTTCCCACACGGACCATTGCTGCGTCCCCACGTTCCACCTGTTCAAAGTTCAGATGCTTGTCCAACGATTCACATTTATGACGGTTGCGGGGGTCCGTTCGCCCACATTTTACGACCTTTTCTTGACATCGCTGTTAAGTGAACCGGTGCAGTTGTTCGGTGGGTCACACGGTTGCTAAGTGAACCCGTCTTCCTCCTCGACTTCGTTTGTCGGAAGGCCGCGAAAGGGCCTAACCCCGAGGCATCGCAACAGTCATAAATATGAGTCACTTGCCAAACATCCAAATTATGATCCTGTGGCCGCGGGGAAGGCCCCAACGGTCGTAAGTGTGAAAAACGGTCCTAAGTCACTTTTTTTTTCAGCGCCGTCATAAACTTTGAACAGTCACTAATCAAAAAATTGTAAGACTGTTTTTCCCCCAATTTTCCCAGTGTTTTTTTTTTTCCAGGCTGTCTCATCTCAAGTTCTAACCTACATAAACTTTTGCAAACTGAGAAGGTTGTTTTCTTGAGATTAAACCCCTTTCAGTTTTGGCAGCTGTTAGAGGAAACTTTCTGACAGCTGAGATTTAAAGGGGTGAGGAAAAGAACTCCAGCCCAGCCTGGAAATGTCAGGATCACCAACCAAGTCAAAGGACATTTGCAGCCTCACCTTCCAAGGTTTAAAAAGTCTTTTTCTAGCACAGAAGACATGGCGGAATTGGGTCATGAAACATCTGCAAAAAATCACCAAGCAAGCTGAGAGAGCACCCACAGTCCTCCTTCTCCTCCTCCTCCTCCTTCTCCTTCTCCTCCTCTCCCTCCTCCTTCTCCTCCTCCTCCTCCTTGTAAATCTCACTCTCTTCCAGCACTGATGATGTTCCCTAGTTGGGTCATGAAACATTTGCATGAAAACCAAATTCAGAGACCCAAGGACCTTACAGTCCTCCTCCTCCTCCTCCTCGCTCCCTTCTAGCACTGGTGATGTTCCCTCGTTGGGCCATGAAATACCTGCAAGAAAGTCCCCCAGCTCAGAGAGCCCCACAGCCACAAATATTCTCTTCTTTTGTATGCCTGTTACACCTCATGTGATATATATGCCTGTTATTTAGGTTCTGCTTGAGGCTTTTTTTTTTTTTTTCCCAAGGGCCAAAAGCTGGCAGTGACTGCATCCAAGCGGCATCCTTCCCTGGTATCTGTCACTCACACTTCCAGACTATAAGTTTCACTCCCGACCAAAAAAATATTTCTGGCTGACTTGCGGTGTGAGTAAGTTCAGAGGGGCCCTTGGGGCTGCTTTTGCAAATGGTCCAGGCTGCTTCCTGACAGCTAGCTCTCTCCTACGCTTAGGGAATCGTAGGAGAGAAAGGCTGAAGGTGCCCTCGTCTTACAATAATTCACTGAGTGGCCTTTCAAAGTTACTGTCATGCCCCTGTCGGAATCTGACTTGGAGGCCAAACAGCTGACAGGGAGTCGGAGTGTGGCTCCAGTGGCTGTGGAGGAAACTGGAAAAGGGCACAGTCCATCTAGGCATTCAGAGGAAGACCCATTGTGTCGTTAGCAATACATATATTTCCTTTTATACCTGTACATCAATTCTTATTTCTATATTCTACCCCTTTGTACCATCTATCCCAGAGGTCTCGTTCTCGCAGCCCGCAGACCAATTGCGGCCCGCAGGACGATATCCTGTGGCCCCCACCGTGATATGAAAGTATAATATTAGCGTATAATATAAATATAAAGTATAATATTATGCGGCCCAGCCTCCCCCAGCCTCTGCCTCCAGCGGCCCCCAGGTAAATTGTGTTTGAGACCCCTGATCTATCCCAAACCGATTCACCCTTGCCTTTTAATTCTGCTGTGAATTTATCCATTTCCGCACAGTCCATTATTTTTTTGTATCAGATTCACTTTGGATCTTTTTCCCATCCCTGTGCGAAAGCTATCCTCACCGCCGTTATAATATGCATAGTGATGTATCGGATAGACTTGCTAATTTTCCCTTTAATTATTCCTAATAAAAATATTTCCAGTTTAAGTTCTAATTGGTATTCTGTAATTTCTAATTAGCCATCTTTGTATCCTCATCCGATATTTTTTTTAACTTCTGGGCATTGCCACCACCTATGGAAAAATGTTCCTTCTATATGTTTGCACTTCCGACAAAGGTGGGTCTTCAGCAGGTTCTGACCAGTTCAGGAGAACCGCTAGCGGACATTTTGAGTAGTTTGGAGAACCGGAAAATCCCACTTCTGACTGGAGATTTTACAGTAACGCCCACCAAGCCACACCCACAGAACCAGCAATAAAAAAATTTGAATCCCACTGCTGACTTCCAACATTCTGATGTTATATTCAGATATATTTTAGCCAGTCTTCCTGGGGCTCCATAAAACATTTTGTACTGATTTTCTTTAAGTGATGTTGACAATGTCAATTTACAGTTATTGGTCCACATTTTTTTCTCAGTCCTCTAATTTTATATTATGACCTACATTTTTTTTGCCGAGACGATCATTGGTCCCTTCACTATTTCTTCTTCTAGTTCCACTTCCAATAAATAATTGTACATTCTTGTTATCTTGTTTCTCTGTTTTTAGTGGACAGGCCCGTCAGGGTTTACGCCGATGGGATTTTTGACCTCTTCCACTCCGGACACGCTCGGGCGCTCATGCAGGCCAAGAGCCTCTTCCCCAACACCTACCTCATTGTCGGAGGTAAGAGAGGCACCGAGACGGATTTGGGCACCTGGGAAGGAGTCCCAGATGAGGAACACCTGGCTGCTCGCCAACAAGGAGACAAGGGAAGGAGACCTCGGGTGGGAAGGCTTAAGGCATTGGGGATGATGGTGGGAATCTTGGAAGGATCTGAGTGGGAAAGGAAGGGGTTTCAAGAAAGGCCCGAATCTTGCAGTCTGCAGCGACGAACTGACGCACAACTTAAAGGGCTTCACAGTCATGAACGAAGCCGAGCGCTACGACGCCGTGCAGCACTGCCGTTACGTGGATGAGGTGGTGAGGAACGCCCCCTGGACGCTCAGCCCGGAGTTCTTGGCGGAGCACAGGGTAAGCAGGGAGGGGGGGGGGAGAAAGGACCCTCGGCGGGAATGGACCTGGGAGCCTTTCCACCTGTCCCAGGTGGGAGGAGGGAGAGGGTTACCAAAGAAGTCCAGACGTTGGTCACAAGTTAAGAACTTTAGTAGCTTCTTTCCTTCCTTCCTTTTCATCTTCCTTCCTGCTTTCCTCCCTCCCTTCCTTATTTTTCACCTCTTTTCTTCTTTCCTTCCTTCCTCTCCATTTCTTTTCCTTCCTTCTATATTTTCTTTTCATCATCTCCTCCCTCCCACTTCCCTCCTTTCTTTCATTCCTTCCATCCATCTTCCTTCAATCTTCCTTTCTTCCTCCCTCCCTCGCTCGCTCCCTCCTTCCTTCCTCTCCCTCCCGCCCTTCTCAATTTATTTTCCTTCTTTTCATCTCCTCCCTCCCACTTCCCTCCTTCTCAGTTCTTTTCCTTCCTTCTTCCTTTTCATCATCTCCTTCCTTTTCTGTCTTTTCATCATCTTCCTTACTTCCTCTCCTCTCCCCTTCCCTCTTTCCTTCTCAATTTCTTTCTTCCTTTCTTTTCATCATCTCCCTCCTTCCCATTTCCCTCCTTTCTTTCTTTCCTTCCTTCCATCTTCCTTCCCTCCCTCCTTCCTTCCTTCCCCTCCCTCCCTCCCTTCCTTTTCAATTTATTTCCCTTCCTTCTTTTCATCTCCCTCCCTCCCTCCCACTTCCCTCCTTTCTTCTCAATTCTCTTCCTTCTTCCTTTTCATCATCTTCCTCCCTCCCTTCCTTCTCAATTCTTTTCCTTCCTTCTTTCCTTCGGCCTTTTCATCATCTTCCTTCCTCTCCCCTTCCCTCTTTCCGTCTCAGTTTCCTTCCTTCTTTCTTTTCATCATCTCCTCCCTCCCACTTCCCTCCTTTCTTTCCTTCCCTCCATCTTCCCTCCATCTTTCTTTCTTCCTCCTCAATTTCCTTTCCTCCCTTCTTTCCTTTCCTTCCTTCTTCTAGGATAGCAAGGTCTCTAATGCTGGTAAACCTTCCGGCTCCCTGCCCCGCGCTCCACCTACTCTCCCACTAATCCATTCCTTCCTCCAGATCGATTTTGTCGCCCACGATGACATCCCCTATTCCTCAGCCGGCAGCGATGACGTCTACAAACACATAAAAGAAGCAGGTGGGTGGCTTCCCTGTGGAAATTCCTCCAGGCTCCGACCTCTTCTTCTCCGTATTCGGCAGCTCTGGCTGAACGAACCGCTCCGGCTTCTGCCTGAGGATCCGAGAATCCAATGAGCTTCTGGGCGCAACCTGCCCCTGGGCTGAACTTTCCTGGAACTCTCCTGCTGAATCAGGTGTCAGGGCTCCAACAGATCCACCCCCGTTCAAATCATAAGTCTCCAGCCACATCTCTCGGAGAAAAGAAAATTGATTTATTAGGAGCCGCCATGTCGGCATTAGCTGGGTGCAGCCGACACTAAAATACATCCTTCATTTCCCCCCTTGACCCTGGTCTTCCCCCCACCCCCTGGATGTATATTCTCCAATGGGACACATCCCTAGCCAAGAGTCATCAATCAGGCTCTCCAGTCATATTGCTGCACGCCGACAGCTTTGGGCTGCCAGGGCGATTATCTAGGCACTTAAGGAATGCCCTGTTTCCCCCTACTCCCTTTTCCTGACAGCTCAAAAGACCAAAGGGGTATCTTTTTAGTCACCGCTGACAATCTTAACGGGGGCTTATTTTGGGGGTTAGGGCTTATATTGCGAGCATCCTGAAAAATCATCCTAGGGCCATATTTCCAGTTTTACTAGCCAACTAAGGAACATCGTCCGTACTAGAAGGGAAGAGGGATTGGCAAAGTTTAAAGAGAAGGAGGAAAAGAAGAGGGAGGAGAACTATGGGAGTTCTTGGTACTCTCCGAGCTTGCTAGCTTCCTTGCGGGCGTTTTCATGACCCCAACTCGATAACGTCATCAGTGCTGGAAGAGAGTCGTGTGTTTGTGGAAAAGAGGAGGAGGAAGAGGAGGAGGGACTTTGGGGTCCTTGGGGGCTCTCTGAGCTGGGTGGTTTTCTTGCAGACATTTCATGACCCAACTAGAGAACATCATCAGTGCTAGAAGGGAAGAGGGGTTTGTGGAGAAGAGAGGGAGGAGAAGGAGGAAGAGGAGGAGGAGGAAGAGGGACTTTGGGGTCCTTGGGGGCTCTCTGAGCTGGGTGGTTTTCTTGCAGACATTTCATGACCCAACTAGAGAACATCATCAGTGCTAGAAGGGAAGAGGGGTTTGTGGAGAAGAGAGGGAGGAGAAGGAGGAAGAGGAGGAGGAGGAAGAGGGACTTTGGGGTCCTTGGGGGCTCTCTGAGCTGGGTGGTTTTCTTGCAGACATTTCATGACCCAACTATGTAACATCATCAGTGCTAGAAGGGATGGGTTGTTGAGAAGATGGAGGAGGAGGGGGAGTGTGTTTGTGGAAAAGAGGAGGAGGAAGAGGAGAAGAAGGACTGGGGTGCCCTCTTTTCTTGCAGGCGTTTCATGGCCCAACTAGGTAACATCATCAGTGCTAGAATGGAGTGGGGTTTGTGGAGAAGAGGGAGGAGGAGGAGGAGGAGGACAACGACTGGGGCGTCCTTGGTGCCCTCTCAGTTTGGTGGCTTCCTTGCAGGCATTTCATGACCCAACTAGGGAATATCATCAGTGCTGGAAGAGAGTGGTGTGTTTGTGGAAAAGAGGAGGAGGAGGAGGACTCTGGGGTCCTTGGTGCCCTCTGATCTGGGTCATTTCCTTGCCCCTGTTTCATGACCCAGTGGTGTAACCTCATCAGTACTCAAAGGGAATGGGGGGGGGGTGTTTCTCTCTGTTTACATGCGTGGGGCTCGCTCTGCCAACGCTGGTGGGAATTCTTCTTCGAAATCCTCTCTGGGAAGGGAAGCCGGCCTCCTTCCCACCTTGTATCCCTCTTGAGTCTTTGTTGGGTGCCCTTCTTGACTCCTGTCCTTCCCTCCTCGGCCCCCCCCCCCCCCCGTAGGAATGTTCGCCCCCACGCAGAGGACCGAGGGCATCTCCACCTCGGATATCATCACCCGCATCGTCCGGGATTACGACGTCTACGCCCGGAGGAATCTGCAGCGGGGCTACACGGCCAAGGAGCTCAACGTCAGCTTCATCAACGTGAGTTTCTTTTTTTTTTTTAATTTTTTTTTTTTTTTAAAAAAAAAAGAATTATTTCCATTTTCTACATGAAGGAAAAAACGAAACAAAACAGCAAGCCCTCTCTTTTCAGCGAAGAGCACAATTCCAGGTTTTCATATCTCCGTACAGACATAGTTTAGTTTACACATTCGCTTTTCACGTTTCGCTTCATAGCATATCTCTCCTTGACGTATATTTTATCGTTCCTCACAAACGGGCTTGGTCGTAAAGTGTCCACTGGTTCCTTAACCTATTTCCTTTTAGCTTTCCATCCTTCTCATATCGTCGTATTCGTTAGGCTGATGCTCTCTTATCTGTCGTTGGTGACAACTTCATCGCATATACTCAACGTGAGTTTTTAGCGGGCATGCGGGACGGGCGTCTCGCCTCGCGCTGGTGGCCAGAGGGAGGTTCACAATCCCCCCTCCACCCTCTCAGTTTAAAAAAAAAAGAGGTGGGGGGGAAGGAAACAGGGAAACAAACTAGGGATTTTCAAGGTTGTGAGAGAGAAACATGCTTTTGTTGCATTCATGGTCCCAAAAGTGTATCCCACCATTTCTTTGATATTTGTGTAACTCTTGTCGTCCCAAAGGTGAGGTGTTGGTTTTTTGTTTTTTTGCAAGAGGCCACTGGACTTTGTTTTTTTTTTTTTTTCCTTTTGAAGATGTTTTGCTTCTCCTCTATGAAGCTTCTTCAGCTCTGACTGGATGGTGGGGAAGGGAAGGATTGATCTCCCTTGCAGGCAGCTGTTCATTTGCATCCTTTTTAGAGAGTTCTTGCAGCCACTTGGAGGTTCGTCTGTGTCCTCGGGGTCACCTGAGTGGTGCAAACCTCCAAATGCCTCAAGGAAGAAAGGAAGGGAGGGAGGGGGGAAAGGGAAAGGGAAGGAAGGAAGGAGGAAAGGAAAGGGAAAGGAGGGAGGAAAGGGAGGGAGGAAAGGGAAAGGAGGGAGGAAAGGGAGGGAAAAGAGGAAATGAAAAGAAAAGGAAGGAAGGAAGGAAGGAAGGAAGGAGGAAAGGGAAAGGAGGGAGGAAAGGGAAGGAAGGAAGGAGGAAAGGAAAGGGAAAGGAGGGAGGGAGGAAAGGAAGGGAAAAGAGGAAATGAAAAGAAAAGGAGGGAAGAAGGGAAGGAAGGAAGGAGGAAAGGGAAAGGAGGGAGGAAAGGGAAGGAAGGAAGGAGGAAAGGAAAGGGAAAGGAGGGAGGGAGGAAAGGAAGGGAAAAGAGGAAATGAAAAGAAAAGGAGGGAAGAAGGGAAGGAAGGAAGGAGGAAAGGGAAAGGAGGGAGGAAAGGGAAGGAAGGAAGGAGGAAAGGGAAAGGAGGGAGAGAGGAAAGGAAGGGAAAAGAGGAAATGAAAAGGAAATGAAGGAGCAAGGGAAAGGAGGGAGGAAGGGAAGGAAGGAGGAAAGAGAAGGGAGGGAGGAAAGGAAGGGAAAGGAAATGAAAAGGAAAGGAAGGAGGGAGGGAGGGAAAGGAGGGAGGAAGGAAGGAAGGAAAGGTAATAGGTGGAGGGAGGGAGATCGAATCTAGATTCAGAGGGAGTTGAATCTAGCACTAAGGAGAAATTTTCTGTCAGTGAGAAGAATTAACCAGTGGAACAACTTGCCACCAGAAGTTGTGGGTGCTTCATCACTGGAGGCTTTTTTTTATTCTATGATTCAGAAGGGAAGGGGAAGGGGAAGGAAGCCCTTCCTAGGGAGAAAGTGGCCACTTCATGCAGCAGAATCCTTCCTAACCCCCCCCCCATACCCCCCTCCCCCAAAGAAGGGATAGCTCAGCTGATGATCCCCCCCCCACTTGCTGGTCATCCTTTTGAACCCCCTTTTGCCTTTTGCAGGAGAAGAAATACCACTTGCAAGAGAGGGTGGACAAGGTGAAGAAGAGGGTGAAGGACGTGGAGGAGAAATCGAAAGAATTCGTCCAGAAAGTGGAAGAAAAAAGCATCGACCTCATTCAGAAGTGGGAAGAGAAATCGCGGGAATTCATCGGGAACTTCTTGGAGATGTTCGGCCCCGAAGGCGCCTTGGTAACTTGGGTGTCTGTGTGTTTGTGTGTGTGTGTGTGTGTTTGTGTAAATCCTGGCTACCGTTCCTGTGCGCTCTCAGGGTTTGTGACTTTGCTCCCATCCTGCCTGGTTTAGCTGTATTAAGTAGTCCTCGACTTATAACTGTTCATTTCGTGGCCATCCGAAGGCACAGGGGGGAAAAAAAATGGGACTTACTCCTGTTGTTCGCACTTAACGACTGTTTTGTCCATTTTGCTCCTTCCTGGAAAAATAAGTTGAATGCCCTCTGGAGATTCTTGTTCATCCAGGTCATGGGTGTCAAACTCGAGGCCCGCGGACCTGGATCCAACCCAGGGGGGTGGGGAGGGCTTAGATCTGGCCCAGGGGGCCTTTGCAGGCAAAAACTCTGTTGGCACAGAGAGCTAGCAAAACATACGAAAGGTAAAACCAAACTTTTGCCAGTTGAGCATGCAAGAAGGGGCAGGAAAGGAGGAAGGGGGAAAGGAAAAGACAAAAGAAAGAAGGGAAAAGGGGAAAAGAGCAAGAAAGGAAAAAGAAGGGAAGAGAAGAAGGAAGGAGGAAGGAAAGAAAGAAAGGGAAAGGAGGGAGGAAGGGAATGGGAAGGAAGGAAGGAAGGAAGGAAGGGAATGGGAAGGAAGGGAGGGAGGGAATGGGAAGGAAGGAAGGAAGGGAATGGGAAGGAAGGAAGGGAATGGGAAGGAAGGGAGGGAGGGAATGGGAAGGAAGGAAGGAAGGGAATGGGAAGGAAGGAAGGAAGGGAATAGGAAGGAAGGAACGAAGGGAATGGGAAGGAAGGAAGGAAATGGGAAGGAAGGAAGGAAGGAAGGAAGGAAGGAAGATTATAATGAGAGGGAGTTTCTCTCTTTTGCCAATTGAGCATGCAAGAAGGGATAGGAAAGGAGGAAGGGGAAAAGGAAAGACAAAAGATAAAGAAGGGAAGAGGGGAAGAGAAGAAGGAAGGAGGAAGGAAGGAAAGAAAGGGAAAGGAGAAAAGGGAAGGGAAAGGGAAGGAAGGAAGGAAGATTATAATGAGGGAGGGGGGAGGGTCTGAGGGTGGTCCTGCCTTATCACTTGGCCACCATAGGTGCCCCTCTAAAATGAGTGGCATCGAGCTGGCCACACAAACACACACACACACACACACAGGTTAAACAAAATCCTGATGTGGCCCTCAATGAAATTGAGTTTGAGCCCCCCTGAAGTAGATCCATACTCGTCTCCCTTTATTTCTTTGTCGGGAAAACATAACATTGAACACAACGGTCGTAGCTGGAGGGCTCCTGCAAACCGTTTGAAAATGGACTTCTTTGTGTTAAACGGCATTCTTTCTTCCTCTCCTCCCCCGCCTTGTCCAGAAGCACATGCTGAAAGAAGGGAAGGGCCGCATGCTGCAGGCCATCAGCCCCAAGCAAAGCCCCAGCAGCAGCCCCACGCACGACCGCTCGCCCTCGCCCTCCTTCCGCTGGCCTTTCACCGCCAGGACGCCCCCCCTGTCTCCTGCCGGCCTCCCCCGGAACAAGTCGACGGCCAGCTACGACATCAGCGAGGATGAGGAGGACTGAGCAAGAAGCCCGGGAGTCGGCAGCATGGGGGCGGGGCTTACGGAAGCCACGAGCCACTGGGGGGAGACCCTGAGAACTCCTGCCTGGCTCCCCAAATCCAAGAGCTGAGATGGTTGCACCGCCATCTTCTCTTCCCCTCCCTAACCTCCGCCGTAGCATTTCCCTTTTTTCTTCCCCTCTCTCTCTCTCTCTTTCTCTCTCTCTCTTCTCTGGTTATTTCTCGCCCTTTCGGTGGGATGGAGGGGAAACGGGGGGGGGGGGTATCCCTTCTTTTAAAACCAAACGTTTTATTTTGGCCGATAGCCGAAAGCATCAAATTTGGAGACAGTTTGGGATGGAAGGACCGAAGAGAAGGGGAACCTCTCTTTCTCGCCCGGCTTCTCATCCTTACGTCGTCATCGCCATCTCCGCTTCTTCCTGTCGGCTGGGCCCTTGGCCTGCAGGGAACAGAGGCCCTTAAAGTGGGCAAACCGGGGGTGGGGGGAGGAAGGAAGAAGCTGCAAAAATGCCCCTCCTCACACCTAGAGGGAGAGAGAGCGTCATCTCTCAGCCTTCCTATGCTTCTAGTCCTCAAGAGAGAAAGCGGAGAGGTGATGCAAAGTGAAAGGTTGCGTTGGGGTTTACCCAAGGGACTCACACCTGGGTTGCACTCTCCCTGCTCTTTCTGTGTGTGTGTGTGTGTGTACCCCCCCCCTCCCCAAAGTGAAAGCGGCCTCTCTTTTTTTCTGCTTCCTTTTGCAACGTCCTGCAACGGGAGTCAGAGCTGCAAGTACATGGAGGTGAAAAGGGGGGCGTAGGGAAGCGGTTGAGCTCTTCCGTCCCCCGACTCAGTGGAGAGTTTCGCCGATTGTCGTTGTCGGTCCTTTGGGGGGGGGGCGGCTCATCCGTTGCACTAAACAGCCTCAAACGGACACGTTGGGCTCCTTTTTTGCTCAATGGAGCTCCTTGGCTCCTGATCCATTCCAAACCCCTTCCCAAAACTATTTGTAAAGTGCTGTGGAGGGTCGGCCACACCCCCATGTCAGTAACATTTCGCCTTTTGGGCATGTCCTGTCCTGCTGCGAAAAAAGCCACCGATCTCTGCGGGCGGCTGGTCTTCGCGCCCAACATTTTACCGAAAGTGTCTCTCTCTCTCTCTTTTCTCGCGTGCCCCGCGCTGTCCAGAAACTGCTCCCCGGGGGGGGTGCTGAACGAGGGAAGCCCCATCAGGCCCGGCCCCGAGCCCAGGTGGGTGTACGGTCATTCCCCCGGATTGCAGGATTTGGGAGTTGGGCCCTGGGCCACGTCTCCCTGCGCCGCTCCTCCCGGAGGATGCCAAGCAAGATCTGGACGGCAGCTGCTTGTTTGATCCCGGCCCGTTCGTTAGGAACCCACTTCTTGTTGGCTGTTGTTCTTAACTCTCTAATAAATGTTCGGGTTTGACCGACCGCCTCTGTAGGTTTTTACTGGGCCTGAGTGGCCTTCCACTTGTTGGGTTGCGCCACCGTTCTCTTCCGGCTTCCTTCCTGCGGCTCCGAAGGATTGTTCCGTGCCTTTGTGAATCAGTTGCCTACGCAGGATGCACACATTCGCACTTGACCCGAGTGCAAGCAGCACAATCTAAGGCCAACCGCTCAAGCATTTCCAGCGACACTGACAGGGCAAGCCAGTCGAATATCAATGAGAGCAAACCCCATTACTAGCACTGATGATGTTACTTAGTTTGGTAATGAAATGTTTGGAAGAAAACCACCAAGTTCAGCGAGCACCAAAGACCCCACAGTCGTTCTCCTCCTCCTGCCCTTCCTTCCTTCCCCTTCCCTTGCTTTCTTCATCCTTCCTTTCCCTTCCCCTTCCTTCCCTTTCCTGCCTTCTTTTCCCTTCCATTCTCCTTCCTTCCTTCCCTTCCTCTTTCTTTCTTCATCCATCTTTTCCTTTCCTGCCTTCCCTTTCCATTCCTTTCTTCATCTTTTCCCTTCCTTTCCTGCCTTTCCCATCCCTTCCTTCATCTTTTCCCTTCCTTTCCTTTCCTGCTTTCCTTTCCTTTCCCCTTCTTTCCTGCCTTTCTCTTCCCTTCCTTTCTTCATCCTTTCCTTTTCCTTCCTTCTACAAACCCCACTTACTTCTAGCACTGGTGACATTACCTAGTTGGGTCATGAAAAGTCTGCAAGGAAGCAACAAAGCTCAGAGATAATCCGGGATTGCCTCTGAAGTCTCTGCGTTACTCTCGGGTGCTTTAGCATGAACTCTGCAAGCCCATGGATAATCTGCAGGCTGTTTTGTCACTGCAGGACTTGCCTTCAAGAGAATCCAATCTTATTTTTAAAAACATTGTTCCTATGGTCAAGAAGAACCTTCTGGAGACACAGGCTGACTCAGTCCTCAGAAGGATGGTGCGATAAGTGTTCTGATCCAGGCTTCCCAAGCTCATTAAGCCAACTCCGTCCCGAGAAAAGCCTTTTTATTTAGGTTAAAAGGAATTCCTCTCCAGCAAAGTCCCAGCCAACAATCTTTCAAGAGAGTTCACAACTACAGACCTTCATCAGGCTTGGAGAGTTGCCAGGCCGATAGCTTCCAAACGCCACACTGTAGCAGCAATGACTTGGCAAGAAGTCAGGAACAGACTTCCACACTAACGAACCAATTGTCTCCTGCAAACCCCACTCCCCCTTTCATTCCTCTTTATTCCCTATGGAAAGGGCCAGTCATCGTCCACCTGTGGCTTTACTCCCAAGTCGACCCTTGTTCCTTCGCTGTTCCCTTCATCTGGCAGCTCTGCGCATGCGCACATTGGGAACAGGCCCCAGCTGCTCTTCTTCCCCACTGATCTCCAACTCCGAAGGCAGCTGATAACTGTTGGACGGCCCTGGCCCCATCTCTGCCTCCAGACCAGAGCATCCATCAGAGTCTTCCCCAGACTCCAGGACTGGCCCAGGTTCCTCCACAACCTCCTCACTGTCTGAGTCTGCTGGCCGCTGGTGGGCCACGATAGAACCTTCTGGAGACAGGCCGACTCAGTCCTCAGAACGACAATGGAACAGGAATGTCTGGAGTCAATACGAGTGATGGGATGCAGAGCCCCGGTTTCTATTCTCAACTACAATTTTTAGAGATATTTGCACAAAACACACAAATGAGCCTCAACATACCAGTTTCTTGTTTTAGTTCAGAAGGATTTGTCCCACCCAAACAGCAAGTTGCTAAGCACAAAAGTTAGACCCCCAGGCTAGCATCTTAAGAGCCTCGTTCCGATGAGAAGAAAAACGGGAAGATTTATTTGGCAAGCTTTGCGCACTTTTAACAATAAGAGTGCCTGTGGCGATAGGCCAAATGTCGCTCCGCAAAGGTTGATTTTTCTCTCATGCCACCAGCCAGCAGCAAACCTCTTCGTGGACTTATAACAGTTCACTTAGTGGCCATTCGAAGTTACAGCGGCATTGGAGAAAGGGACTTCCGACCGTTTTTTCAGACTTACGACCTTTGCAGCATTCCTCAGGGTCACACATGACTTACATTCAGATGCTAATGTAAACTGATCAAATATTCCCATGGTCTTTTTAGAGTTGCCATCAGAAAGGGAGGAGGGGGAGCAGTGCGGCAGCTTGGAAACAGAAAGTTCATTCCATAAATGTTTTCAAAGATAGTAGCTAAGTGACCAAGGTTTCTGCCGGGCAAAATGCTAACTGACTCACATTGATGATGGTTCCATGATTCCCCCTTTCAGATTTGCTTAACTCCTTTGGCAAGAAAGGCCGTAAAATGGCAATAAAGCTTGCCTCACAAATGTCCCAGCGACGTAACATTTTGGGCCTGAATTGGGCGTTGTAAGTTGAGGACTACCTTTACGGTGGAATTTGGCCGTTTTTCACCAGGGTTTTATGTGTTGGAGGTGGTGGTGGGGGACTGGATCTCAGACCCTCCTTTTTACTGCTTGATCTCAGCTTTGCGCTCTGGAGATTCACGGAGGCAGCATCCCGGCTTATCATCCGGCTTCCGGTAATACATCCTGCCCAGCACCGTGAGGACAAAAGTTTCCAGGATCAAGAGCTGGAAGTGCATTTCTTGGGGCAAAAGATTGAAAAAAAAGAAAAAGCAGGATTATAGTTGTCTCCTGGAATCAGGTGGGATTCAAATTTTTTAACAACCAGAGCTGTGGGTGTGGCGATGTGACTGGGTGGGCATAGCTTTTTTTTTTCCCGTAAACCTCCCCATATTTTTTTGCCTCGTGGGCCTCATGGAAGCCTCCTAGGGAGCCATCTTGCTCCCATAAAGCTTCTTTGGGGCCCAGGAAGTCAAAAAAACAGTGCGGGGGGATCTTGAAGCTCCCTCCCAGCACCACTTTTTGCCTCCTAGGCCTCAGAGTAGCCTCCTGGATGAAGCAGTAAGACAACGAGGGGAATCCTGGCACAGCTGATCGTCAGCACAGCTGATCGGCGGAACAGCTGATCCTCAAAACAGCTGATCATCGGAACAGCTGATCGTCGGAACAGCTGATCCTCAAAACAGCTGATCGTCGGAACAGCTGATCCTCAAAACAGCTGATCGTCGGAACAGCTGATCCTCAAAACAGCCGATTGGCGGAACAGGTGATCCTCAAAACAGCCGATCGGTGGAACAGCTGATCGTCGGAACAGCTGATCCTCAAAACAGCTGATCGTCGGAACAGCTGATCCTCAAAACAGCTGATCGTCGGAACAGCTGATCCTCAAAACAGCCGATTGGCGGAACAGCTGATCCTCAAAACAGCTGATCCTCAAACAGTTGATCATTGGGAGGAGAGAAATAAATATCTTAAGGCAGTGATTGTTAACCTTTTTAGTGCCAAGTGCCCAAAGCATGCGTGCATACACGCGAATGCACAGGTGCGTGCCCCAATCCCCAAAATGCAATGCAAGCCCCCTCCGTGCATGCGCCCCTGCCCCCATGCATTCCCTGCACATGCCCCCCCCGTTCCTACCTTCCCTAACCTCGACAATTTCTCCCTGCGCACCCAGAACGTCTTCCTGCCATGGAGAGGCACCTGCGGAGGGTGGAACCTGAGGCGATCAGGGAAGGCACAGGTGGCAGGAATGCAGGAGAAAGGTAGGGCCCGCTGTCGGGGAAACTGCGGAGATCAGTGAAGGCCCTACCCTCGTGCATGCGTGGCAGAGACCCGAAGAGCAGCTGGCCGGTGGGAGGCACATTCATGCACAGTGGAGCTGGGCTGGCATGACGGCTGGCTTGCCCGCAGAGAGAGCTCAGGTGGCACGCATGTCTTAGGTTCACTATCACTGCCTTAAGGAGTGACTGGGCAGGGAAGAACGCAGTCAGCGATGTCGGGCATGCACAATAAGGACTGACTAGGCACGGAGGGCAGAGGGAGGCAGGGCCAACCAGGGACACAATTTGCCGATTCTCCGAACTGCACAAATCCTAACAACCGGTTCTATAGAACCGGTCCGAACCGGTCAAATCCCACCACCCCTTGCTCCTGGTCCTCTGAAAGCAGCTGCCTTCCGACCGATGCTACCTTCTGGAATTTTCCTGGACTATGGTTCCCAGTGGCCGTGCTGGCTGGGAATTGTAGTCGCTGCATACGCGGAAGGTGCATTTGACTTTGCAAGCTGCTGGCGTTTGCTGCCCACTACAGGTAGCCTGGACTTACGGCCACAATTGAGCTTGAAATTTCTGTCGCTAAGCAAGACATGCCAAGCGAGCTTTTTCCCCATTTTAAGACTTTTCTTGCCACAGTTAGCAACCCACTCATATTTTTGATGGTTGCAGCATCTTGGGGTCACATGATCCCCTTTTGCAACCTTCCAATAAGCCAAGTCAATGGAGTAAGTTGTGTTCACTTAACAATTCTGTGACTCAACGATGGTAGTGATTCATTTCACAACAGTGGCAAGAAAGATCGTAAAATTGGAGGGCGGGGAAGCTCACTTAATTCTCTCACATAGCAATAGGAATTTTGGGCTCAACGGTGATCATCGGCCAAGGACTACAGCCCTGCAGCTGATCATCACAATTAATTGCAAATATTCCTCATTGAGTTTGAATGAATCACCACATTTCTTTCAATATACTCCATTTTTTTTCTCATCACCTTACTTACAAAATTTTGGGCATCCTGGAAGTTTTATTCTAGCACAGGGTGAAGAATGATGGACTTCAACTCCCAGCATTCCTCAACCAGCCATGGTGGACTTCAAATCCCAGAATTCCTCAGCCAGTGGTGATGGACATCAATTCCCAGAATTCCTCAGCCAGCCATGAGGGCTCAAGGAATTCTGGGAGTTGAAGTCCACGAGTCATAAAAGGGCCATCATTTCCCACCTCTGTTCTAGCAGATCTAGAGCCCAGATTTAGGTTGAGAGAAGCTAGGTTGTACAAGAGCATTGTGGGAAATATGCACAGAAGATTCTGGGAATTACAAGAATCAGAATTACAACTTATGGAGAGGAGATCAGGTTGTGGAAATCTTGATTTCACACACACACACACACACACCCCAAAAAAACTTACGCTGGCCTCGGGCTCTGGAGGAGAAGGGTGGGGAGCAAGCAATTTGACCCCCGTTGGCCAAGATGCTGAAGATGGACGACTGCACGGCCACCAAAATGAGGAGGACCTGAAAACAGAGGAAGCCAAAGAGATGTTGAACCAATTTCAGATGTCTAGGAATCAGAA
The DNA here is from genome assembly GCA_033807585.1 of Hydrophis major. NCBI lineage: Eukaryota > Metazoa > Chordata > Lepidosauria > Squamata > Elapidae > Hydrophis > Hydrophis major. The sequence continues at coordinate 1,085,315 of CM066331.1, forward strand.
TAGAGCTGGAAGGGACTTCAGAGGTCTTCTAGTCTGACCTCCTGCTCAAGCAGGAAACTATTCCATTTGAGACAAGTGGCTGTCCAGTCTCTTCTTTAAAAAAAAACCCAGGGATGGAGCACCTACAACTTCTTGTGGCAAGCTGTTCCATGGGTTAATTTCACTCTCTGTTAGGAAGTTCCTATTTAGTTCTGCAACCACTTCATGCATATGTTTTAACCCTCCGGGCCTTTAATCCTCCTTGTTGCCCTTCTCTGCACTTTCTTCCAAAGTCTTGACATCTTTTTTTGTAATGTAAGGACCAAAACTGGATGCAGGATTCCATGACTGGCCTTACTACACAACAGTGGTGAGACTCATCTCCGGTGTTTGTCTGTGTGTGTGTGTGTGTGTGTGTGTATGTGTATGAGTGTGTGAGTCTGCCTACCGAGATGAGGTGGACCAACGGTTGCTTTCATGACGTGGAGACAATAATTTGGTCCTCAACACCAATAAGACCAAGGAGCTGATAGTGGACTATAGAAGGAACGGATCAGACCTCCAGCCCTTGCTTATCGCTGGAGACTGAGGGGAGCAAGTGGCCAGTTTTAAGTTTCTGGGTGTTACCCTAAAAGAGGACCTGACCTGGGGTGCCCACATTGCAGCCCTGGTCAAAAGGGCCCAGCAGAGATTCTACTACCTGAGGCTTCTCAGGAAACAAACAACTGGATGGAAAACTGCTGATAACCTTCTACCACTGCACCATAGAGAGTATCTTAACTTACTGCACCTCTGTATGGTTTGCCAATTGCACAGGGGCAAATAGGACGGCACTCCAGAGGGTTAATGTCATTGCCCAGAAGATCCTGGGTTGCCCTCTCCCCTCTTTGGAAGAGCTTTATAGCTCCTGCTGCCTTAAGAAAGTTCAAAACATCCTCCAAGATCCATCTCATCCTGGGAACCCCCTTTTTTTTAAACTATTACCACCTGGCAGACGGTACAGGATAATAATAAAAACAAGGACAAATAGACTGGGAAACAGCTTCTATCCCAGGGCAGGAGCTCTTTTGAATTCTACTGTATAGTGCAATACTAATGAAATATCGGGTTTTCCATTCAATTGTATAGAATGTGATGGATGTGTGTTTGTGTTTTATTTTCATAGTCATAAATTGTACACTGAAGATGGTATTTGATTTTGTTGTACGAGGTGCAATGACAATAAAGTAAACTAAAATTAAACTGAAGTAAGGCTTTATTAAAATGTTACTAATAATTCACATAATTTTGGTTCTAGGCCTCTGTTTATACAACCCAGGATCGTATTAGCATTTTGGGCCTGCTGCTGCACATAGCTTTCTCATGTTTAAGGGATTGTCCAAGCAACCTTGATCAACATTGGCTCAACACACAAAGGCCCCATCTCCACCTCAAGGCAACAATCGCCTCTCCTCATTGACAGGGTGGCAATGAAGAGCAAACAGGATGATGAGGGAACTGGAGGCTCAAACATACGAAGAAGAACAGTTGCAGAAACTGGGCCTGGCTAGTGGAGGGAAGAGAAGGACCAGGGGAGACAGGAGAGCATCTTCCAATATTTGAGGGGCTGCCACAGAGAGGAGGAGGAAAGGGTCAAGCTATTTTCCAAAGCACCCGAAGGCCAGACAAGGAATAACAGATGGAAACTGAACAAGGAGAGATTCAACCTGGAAATAAGGAGGGATTTTCTCTGATAGTGAGAACTATCAACCAATGGAACAGAACTTGTGGGAACTTCATCCCTGGAGGCTTTCAAGAAGAGATTGACAGCGGTCAGAAATAGTGTAGGGACTCCTGCTTGGGCTTGGGGGTTGAACTAGATGACCTACAAGATCCCTCCCAACTGTAATTATCTGTTATCTGAGTCCTTCACTTACAAACCATGCATTTAGTGACAGTTCCCAAGTGACCAGAAAGGGATGCTATGTTTTATTTCATAACAACCGTTGCAGCACCTCCAGGGTCACGGGAACCAAAATTCAGAATGCTTGGCACCTGGTTCATATTTGTGACGGTCGCGCTGTCCCGAGGTCACGTGATTCCCCCTTTTTTGAAAAGTAAAAAATCAAGGGAGAAGCAAGATTCGCTTAACAATGGCAGTTATTCGCTCAATAACGATGGCGAAGAAATTGTGGTTCCCAAGCCAAGGACTACCGGTATGTTGAATGGGGTTTCAAGTAGAACTAATCAATCAGGATAGAGCTAGAATAAACCTTAGAGGTCTTCTAGCCGAACCCCCTTGTCATGCCCCCTGTTGGAATCTGATTCTGAGAGGGAGGCCAGACAGCTGACAGAGAGCGGGAGTATAACTCCATTGGCTGTGGAGGAAACTGGGGAAGGGCAAAGTCCAGCTGGGCAGAGCAGAGAAGAGGTAGAACAAGGAAGAGGGAGTTCAGAGGAAGACCCAGGCCCATCCCCTCTTCATCCTAGGGCACACAGGGAAGAACAGAGAAGGGAGCAATGTGGGTTGCGTGAATTACGGGGGAGAAAAGGGCCCTGATTCCCTTCATTAGCTGCACCTGGGAAGACAGTGTTTAAAAAGAGTGTTTGCGCACAGCACCTTGCTGGAAGCAAAGTGTGCATTATCTTGGTTTGTCAAGTCTTATCTAGGTTCCAGGCACCCTCCCAACTGTGTGTGTTTTGTTATCTTTTGAGTTCTGCAATTCCTTATTTTGCCCTGTTGGGTTAATTGCTGCAGTGTGGTTTGTGTCTGGTTTTATTTAGATGTGCTTTGGGTTCGGACTGAATTTCTTCCCTTTAAAAACTGTTCTTGGGAGAGTTTTTTTCTCCAGCCAAAGATAACTGGACATTGGGGACCAAGTTGGAGGGATGAAAGGGACTTTACCTACTTTTGTGACTTGGTTGCTTTTGTGCCACGCCCCTTTGGGTCATCACACCCCTGCTCAAGCAGGAGAACCTATACCCGCCTAACGTGTTTCCCTGAAAATAAGACCTTGTCTTATTTTTATTTACTTTTTGCCACCAAAAAAGACACCAGGTCTTATTTTCTGGGGACGTCCTCCACTGACTAACCTCACTTGTGCATATTGCTCCTGGTCTCCTTTTCGCTGCCAGAGGCCTCTAGGAACATCTCCTTCTGCCAACAAGTCTTTCCTGAAGGCCTCTGCAGCCGGTAACGGAGCTTTGGATCGATCCAGAGCTTTCTTATCAGCTCCAGAGGCCTTCAGGAAATCCTGGCCAGCCTTGCCAGCTGCAGAAGAAATGGACCAGCCAGACAGGTGTCGGGGTACGTGAGGCCTGGCTACACCTGTCCAAAGGTAAGTAGTGCAGCTCCACCTGCCCCCAACCCCCACCCTAGCTTAATTTTTACCCATCCACTCTGGAGTGGGTGGGATCTTAATTAGGGCTTATTTTGGGGAGTAGGACTTATATAGGGTGCATGTGTAAAAATCAAGCTAGAACTTACTTTCAGGGTAGGTCGTATTTTCGGGAAAATGGTACAATTGAGCCCCAAATTTCTGTTGCTAAGAGAGACATTTGTAAAGTGAGTTTTGCCTCATTATAAGACTTTTCTTGCCATGTTTGTTAAGTGAATCATGTTAGGAATAACAAGGTTACCTAACTTAGTTTGGGTAAAATAATATATATAAACTATGATTGTAAGTTAGTGTGTGTCACTTTAAATAGCAAAGCATGTAATTTTGGGTGCGGCTGTAAAACGGCCATAAGAGGGAGCAAGAGAGCTTACTGTATTGCTGGTTTACTGAATTGCTTGCTGACAATGATGGATTGATGGTTCCCTGCTGCTGCTGCTAAAGGAAGAAAGGAGGTTGGATCTTTTTTATATCTCTACTGTGAGAAGATTTATTACTGGACTGATATTTGTAAGTTTACTGACCTCTTTTTCGACACTGGACTTTGCAACTGAATAATCCCCGGGCAGACTGAACTAGTGAATGATACATGGACTGTTTGACTATGCTAAAACTCTTGCTGGAATAAACTATTTAACTAGCATAGTGTATCTGTTTTACTGAGTGTAAGCTACAAAAATGTTTATCTCAAATATTTTGCCTGACTGACTGACTGCCATGCAGATTTTGCTAGGGTGTATCCCTAACAAATCAATGCAGCTGTTAAGTTAGTTGCACATAACCCTGGGACATAGAGATAGATAGATAGATAGATAGATAGATAGATAGATAGATAGATAGATAGATAGATAGATAGATAGATAGAGATAGATAGATAGATAGATAGATAGATAGATAGATAGATAGAGATAGATAGATAGATAGATAGATAGATAGATAGATAGATAGATAGATAGATAGAGATAGATAGATAGATAGATAGATAGATAGATAGATAGATAGATAGATAGAGATAGATAGATAGATAGATAGATAGATAGATAGATAGATAGATAGATAGATAGATAGAGATAGATAGATAGATAGATAGATAGATAGATAGAGATAGATAGATAGATAGATAGATAGATAGAGATAGATAGATAGATAGATAGATAGATAGATAGATAGATAGAGATAGATAGATAGATAGATAGATAGATAGATAGATAGATAGATAGATAGAGATAGATAGATAGATAGATAGATAGATAGATAGATAGATAGATAGATAGATACAGTAGAGAGAGAGAGAGACAAATAGGTAGGTAGATAGATAGATGATGGATGGATGGATAGATCAATAGAGTAGATCAATTGATAGATCAATCAATAGATCAATAGATGATAGATAGATAGATAGATAGATAGATAGATAGATAGATAGATAGAAAGATCAATTGATAGAAAGATAGATACAGTAGATAGATATGATAGATGATAGATAGATAGATAGATAGATAGATAGATAGATAGATAGATAGATAGATAGATAGATAGATACAGTAGAGAGAGAGAGAGACAAATAGGTAGGTAGATAGATAGATGATGGATGGATGGATAGATAGATCAATAGAGTAGATCAATTGATAGATCAATCGATAGATCGATAGATGATAGATAGATAGATAGATAGATAGATAGATAGATAGATAGATAGATATAGTAGATATAGTAGATAGATAGATAGATAGATAGAGAGATAGATAGATAGATAGAGTGGGTGGGTGGGATCTTAATTGGGGCTTATATTGGAGGCACTGGGAAAAAGCAAGCTAGGACTTACTTTCAGGGTAGGTCGTATTTTCAGGGAAACAGGTTAATATTCCTATTCTCTCATATACTGCTAGAATTACCTGGAAGCAAACGAATTTGCCCATCATGCTCTGCTCTGCAAGGTGAGATTTGGCTTGCCGAAAGAGGATGGCCAGTGCCCAGAGGGCAAAGAGGGTGGACACGCCAAGGGAGGTGTTGATCCAAAGGGCCACGCTTGAGGCTGAAATCTAGAGGCAAGAGAAAGAGATGTCAACAAGGCTGAACCCCAGAGGCTCCTGGTCTGGACTGGTGGAGAGATCCTGGATCAGGGGTCCCCAAACTTGACAACTTTAAGCCTGGTGGGCTTCAACTCCCAGAATTCCTCAGCCAGCCATGCCTGCTTTCTTTTCTCTCACTCATAATTTCCTAACGTGGAGAGAGATTGCAGAGGAAGGGATCACAAGAGAGTAAGCTCTGCTGGCTGGGAAGAATTCTAGGAGTTGAAGTCCACCCGCCTTAAAAGTGGCCAAGGTTGAAGACCCCTGTACTGGATGGATGCTACTCTAGCTTTCATCCTAACCCAAATTGAGAAATCGGATTTCACTAGAAGAAATAAATGGTTGAAAATAGGCTGAGAAACTGACTGGACCCTGTTACGAAACTGACTGGATCAGATGAAGCTAGAAGAGACTTAAGACCATGCAGGACTGAGGATACGGTTCCCAATTAGGCTTTGAAGTGAAGCCCACCCCATCTGCCCCCTTTAAAGCAACTGCCTTTTCTCCTGGGCTCGGCCCTTCATTTTACAAATCTGCAAAGCTCCTTGTTGGGTTAGAATCCAAGTCAAGAAGCCCCTCACGCTGATGATGTTAGCTAGTTTGGTAATGAAATGTCTACAAGAAAACCACCAAGCTCAGGAAGAACCAAGGCTTCCACAGTCGTCGTCCTCGTTCCTCCTCCTCTTCCTCCTCCCCGCAAACCCCACTCCCTTCTAGCACTGATGATGTTGCCTAGTTGGGTCATGAAACGTCTGCAAGAAAACCACCCAGCTCAGAGAGCCCCCAAGGACCCCAAAGTCCCTCTTCCTCCTCCTCCTCTTCCTCCTTCTCCTCCCTCTCTTCTCCACAAACCCCTCTTCCCTTCTAGCACTGATGATGTTGCCTAGTTGGGTCATGAAACGTCTGCAAGAAAACCACCCAGCTCAGAAAGGACCAAAGAACCTGCAGTCATCTCCTCCTCCTCCTCCTCCTCCTCCTCCTCCTCCTCCTCCTCCTCCTCCTCCTCCTCCTCCTCCTCCTCCTCCTCTCTACAAATCCCACTTCCTTCTAGTACTGATGATATATCCTACTTGGGTTATGAAATGTCTGCAAGAAACCAAGTTCAGAGACCACTAAAGACCCCACAGTCTTCCTCCTCCTCCTCCTCCCCTCTCTGCAAACCCCTCTCCCTTCTAGCACGGACTATGTTCTCTAGTTGGGTCATAAAACGTCTCCAAGAAAACTACCTCTTTAAATCCTCCCTTTTAGGAAGAAAAGGGCTAAGGGGACCTTGGGTGGGTTTTTTTTTTTCCCTTCTATTCTTCTTTTCTACTCTGCTTCTATTCTTCCCTGAAGAGGCAGAAGGAGGAAGGATGCTTCGCTGTGTTCCTCCCTCCCTCCCTCCCACAAGGGCCCGGAATGCCACTTACGTCGGCCGTGTCATACAAGCCTTCGACGCTTAAAACGAGGCCCAGGAAAGTGCAGGATACCTTAAGGAAGGTGTATTGGAAGGCGCCCAGCAGCATTAATCGGAGTTTCCATCTGGAAAGGATAGAAGGAAACAAGTCCATTATCCTTGGATTAAACCTCTAGCCACCGGACTACAGGTAGTCCTTGAGTTATGGCCACAATGAGCCCAGGATTTCCATCATTAAGTGTGATGCTTGTGAAGTGAATTTCGCTCCCTTTTATGACCGTTCTTGTCTCTGTTGCTAAGTGAATCTGCCATGCCCCTGTTGGAGTCTGACTCCAAGGGAGAGGAGGAACAGCAGACGGGGAGTGAGAGTGTGGCTCCGGAGGTTTTGGAGGAAACTGGGGAAGGGCACAGGCCAGGCTGGGCCCGGGCCCATCCCCTCCTCATCCTAGGGCATGCAGGGAGGAACGGAGAAGGGAGCAACGTGGCTTGCAGGGGAGGAAAGGGCCCTGATCCCCTTCATGGGCTGCAGCTGGGAGGACTGTTTAAAAGGAAAAACTGCGCATGGCCGAGTGCTGGAAGCAAAGCGTGAAATATTCTTGTTGGAGCTTATCTGTGTTTTGGCTTCCTCCCAACTGGTGGCTCTGCTATCTGGTAGAAGTCTGAAATTAATCACCCTTGCTTGTCGTAGTAATTCCTTCAGTGTGGTTTGTGTTGGGTTTTGTTATTTCTAATTAACTTTACTTTGGGTGCAGATTGCATTTACTCCCTCCATAAACTGTTTTCTTTAAGAGTTTGATTTCCAGGATAATTAGACATTGGAGCCAAGTTGGAGGCATTAAAGGGACTTTATTCTATTTTTGTGCCTTGGTTATTATTCTGTCATGCCTCGGATCATCACAGAATCACTGCAGTTGATCAGTTAGTTAAACCCATCGTTAAGTGATTCGGGCTTCCCCGTGGACTTTCCTTATCGAGGGAAAGACTCTGGAGTCCGGGGAGGGGAAAAACATGGCCCCACCTCCCTGCCATGGTGCAGGAGGCCAACTAGGCCACGCCCAACCAGTAACCGGGCAGAGGACCGATTGCTGAAATTTTTGAAGGCCAGACCCTGCTTGGAATGCAGACACCTTGTCATGCCCCTGTTAGAATCTGATTCCGAGGGAGAGGAGGAACAGCCGACAGGGAGTGGGAGTGAGGCTCCGGAGGTTGTGGAGGAAACTGGGGAAGGGCAGAGACCGGCTGGGCAGTCAGAGGAAGACCCAGGCGCATCCCCTCTCCATCCTAGGGCATGCACGGAGGATGGATAAGGGAGAGACGTGAATGGCATGGTCTACGGGGGAGGAAAGGGCCCTGATCCCCTTCATGGGCTGCAGCTGTGACAACTGAATAAGAGGACCGAAGGGCGGATGGGCAAGTGCTGGAAAAAAAGCCTGGAAATATCTCTAGTTTACGGTTCCTCTCTGAGTTTGGCTTCCTTCCCAGGGTGTGTTCCGATATCTGTGGATGTCTTCAAGCCCTTATCTTGCCTGGTTCCCTTAATTGCTTCCGTGTAGTTTGTGTTGTTTTTCCTCTTTATAATTTATAGGCATTTATAGCTTAAAGGGCATTTCCTCCTTTTCGTAACTGCATGTGGGGGAGTTTTTTTTTTTTTTGTCTCCAGTCAAGGATATTTGGAACTTGGAAGCCAAGTGAAGGAATAAAAGGGGCTTCGCCTGTTTTTTTGGGACTGTGTTTAATTTGGAGACCATCCTGGGTCCTCACACACCTCCCCTGCTTTCCACTCACCTGGTCATAGTGATAGGGGGACAACAGAGGCAGCAACAGCAGCAAGGGCCTGTCCGGATCAACATGGGGGTGTCCTTCAAGGCCTCCAGCAAGGCTTCCTGCCCTCCAAAGCCTTCCACCATGACCAGCATCATCAGGTAAAAGCAGACGGCGAAGTAGCTGCGTGGGGAGAAGCGAAGCCAAAAGCCATCATTATTAGTCAGAGAGAGTGGAGCAGAAGAATGTTAGTTGGAAGGGGACTTTGGAGGTCTTCTAGTCCAACCCCCCCCCCCTTGCTCAAGCAGGAGGCCCTGGGCCGCTTCAATCCAGTCTCTTCTTAGAAACCTCCACTGATGGAGCAGCCACAGCTTCTGGTGGCAAGCAGTTCCACTGGTTAATTGTTGTCACTGTCAGGAAATTTCTCCTTAGTTCTAGGTTGCTTCTCTCCTTGATTAGTTTCTATCTGATTCTGCCTTCAGGGGCTTTGGGGAATAGCTTGACTGCCTCTTCTTTGGGGCAGCCCCTCAAATATTGGAAGATTGCTATCATGCCTTCCTGTCTCCCTCCCACTTCCTTTTTTCCCCCTCCCTCCATTCCTTCCTTCCTGCTCTCTCTCTCTCTTCTTTCTTTCTTTCTTTCTTTCTTTCTTTCTTTCTTTCTTTCTTTCTTTCTTTCTTTCTTTCTTTCTTTCCTTCCTTCCTTCCTTCCTTCCTTCCTTCCTTCCTTCCTTCCTTCCTTCCTTTCTTTCTTTCGCTTTGGAGAATAGTTTGACTCCCTCTTCTTTGGGGCAGCCCCTCAAATATTGGAAGACTGCTATCTTGCCTTCCTGTCTCCCTCCCTCCCACTTCCTTTTTTCCCCTCCCTCCATTCCTTCCTTCCTGCCTCTCTCTCTCTCTCTCTCTCTTTCTTTCTTTCTTTCTTTCTTTCCTTGCTTCCTTCCTTCCTTCCTTCCTTCCTTCCTTCCTTCCTTCCTTCCTTTCTTCCTTCCTTTCTTCCTTCCTTCCTTCCTTTCTTTCTTTCGCTTTGGAGAATAGTTTGACTCCCTCTTCTTTGGGGCAGCCCCTCAAATATTGGAAGACTGCTATCTTGCCTTGCTGTCTTCCTCCCTCCCACTTCCTTTTTTCCCCTCCTTCCATTCCTTCCTTCCTGCCTCTCTCTCTCTCTCTCTCTTTCTTTCTTTCTTTCTTTCCTTCCTTCCTTCCTTCCTTCCTTCCTTCCTTTCTTCCTTTCTTCCTTCCTTCCTTTCTTTCTTTCGCTTTGGAGAATAGTTTGACTCCCTCTTCTTTGGGGCAGCCCCTCAAATATTGGAAGATTGCTATCATGCCTTCCTGTCTCCATCCCACTTCCTTTTTTCCCCTCCCTCCATTCCTTCCTTCCTGCCTCTTTCTTTCTTTCTTTCTTTCTCTTTCTTTCTTTCTTTCTTTCTTTCTTTCTTTTCTTTCTTTCTTTCCTTCCTTCCTTCCTTCCTTCCTTCCTTCCTTCCTTCCTTCCTTCCTTCTTTCCTTCCTTCCTTTCTTTCTTTCGCTTTGGAGAATAGTTTGACTCCCTCTTCTTTGGGGCAGCCCCTCAAATATTGGAAGATTGCTATCATGCCTTCCTGTCTCCCTCCCACTTCCTTTTTTCCCCTCCCTCCATTCCTTCCTTCCTGCCTCTCTCTCTCTCTCTCTCTCTCTCTCTTTCCTTTCTTTCCTTCCTTCCTTCCTTCCTTCCTTCCTTCCTTTCTTTCTTTCTTTCTTTCGCTTTGGAGAATAGTTTGACTCCCTCTTCTTTGGGCAGCCCCTGAGATACTGGAAGGTGCTATCATGTCACCCCCAGTCCTCTCTTTTCATCAAACTAGACGCGTCTTCTGTCCATCCATAGTTTGCTCAGATTTTCTTTCTTTCTTTCTTTCTTTCTTTCTTTCTTTCTTTCTTTCTTTCTTTCTTTCTTCTCTTTCTTTCTTTCTTTCTCTCTCTCATCTCTCTCTCCTCTCTCCTCTCTCTCTCTCTCTCTCTCTCTCTCTCTCTCTCTCTCTCTCTCTCTCTCTCTCTTTTTATTTCATTCTTTCAGATGGTTGGCCTTCTCTTGCTCTAGAAAGGCCCCTCAAATATTGGAAGACTGCTATCTTGCCTTCCTGTCTCCCTCCCTCCCACTTCCTTTTTTCCCCTCCCTCCATTCCTTCCTTCCTGCCTCTCTCTCTCTCTCTCTCTCTCTCTCTCTCTCTCTCTCTCTCTCTCCTCCTTCCTTCCTTCCTTCCTTCCTTCCTTCCTTCCTTCCTTCCTTCCTTTCTTTCGCTTTGGAGAATAGTTTGACTCCCTCTTCTTTGGGGCAGCCCCTCAAATATTGTAAGATTGCTATCATGCCTTCCTGTCTCCCTCCCACTTCCTTTTTTTCCCCTCCCTCCATTCCTTCCTTCCTGCCTCTCTCTCTCTCTCTCTCTCTCTTTCTTTCTTTCTTTCTTTCCTTCCTTTCTTCCTTTCTTCCTTCCTTTCTTCCTTTCTCTCTCTCTCTCTTTCTTTCTTTTTATTTCATTCTTTCAGATGTTTTGTAGAAAGGTTGGCCTTCTCTTGCTCTAGAAAGGCCCCTCAAATATTGGAAGACTGCAATCTTGCCTTCCTGTCTGCCTCCTTCCCACTTTCATATTTTTTAGCCTCCAGCCTCCTAATTATCTTTATTGTTCTTCTCTGCACTCTTTCAAGAGTCTCAACATCCTTTTTTTTTTAACCTTGTGACCAAAACTGGATGAATGAATGAACGAATGAATGAATGAACTCGATGCAATACTCCAGGTGTGGTCTTCACCAAAGCATCATAAAGTGGTAGTAAGACTTCACAAGGAACATCACAACCAGCTTAGGGCTCTGCTTTGTGTGTTGAAGGACAGGTTTCTTTCTCCTTCCACGTAACCTGGGTAGATCCACCCCCTCAGCCCTAGCTTGATGTCTTCAGAATAATAGAATAACATGGTTGGAAGGGACCCTGGAGGTCTTCTAGTCCAGCCATCCTTCATAGGTTTTAGGCCTCTAATTCCCTCATCCTCTTTGTAGCTCTTCTCTGCATTCTTTCTAGTGTCTCAACATCTCTTCTATACTGTATATCAAAAAATCTGGGGTGTGATGGACAATGGTAGCTCACCCCAAGCATGAGCTCCAATACTCTTCTGATAGAACAATTAATCAATGGAAGAACTTGCCTTCCAAGAGTTTCCAAGAATCACTGGAGGTTTTCAACAATAGATTGGACCATCATTTGTCTGCGATGGCATAAGGCTCCTGGCTTGAACAGAAGGCTGGACAAGAAGACCTCTAAGGTCCCTTCCAACCCTATGATTCTATGACCTTGGATGGGGGGGTGGACTAGAAGACCTCTGAGGTCCCTTCTAGCCCTAGGACTCTCTGATCTTGGGCAGAGAGTTGGAGTAGAAGACCTCCAAGATCCCTTGCAGCCCACGATTCTATGACATTGGCCAGGGGGTTGGAGTAGAGGACCTCTGAGGTCCCTTCCAGCCCCAGGATTCTATGATCTTTGGGCAAAGGGTTGGACTAGAAGACCTCTAAGAGCCCTTTCAGCCCCATGATTCTATGACCTTGGGTGGGGGGGTGGACTAGAAGACCCTCTGAGGTCCCTTCTAGCCCTAGGACTCTCTGATCTTGGGCAGAGAGTTGGAGTAGAAGACCTCCAAGATCCCTTGCAGCCCCACGATTCTATGACATTGGCCAGGGGTTGGAGTAGAGGACCTCTGAGGTCCCTTCCAGCCCCAGGATTCTATGATCTTTGGGCAAAGGGTTGGACTAGAAGACCTCTAAGAGCCCTTTCAGCCCCATGATTCTATGACCTTGGGTGGGGGGGTGGACTAGAAGACCTCTGAGGTCCCTTCTAGCCCTAGGACTCTCTGATCTTGGGCAGAGAGTTGGAGTAGAAGACCTCCAAGATCCCCTTGCAGCCCCACGATTCTATGACATTGGCCAGGGGTTGGAGTAGAGGACCTCTGAGGTCCCTTCCAGCCCCAGGATTCTATGATCTTTGGGCAAAGGGTTGGACTAGAAGACCTCTAAGAGCCAGCCCCATGATTCTATGACCTTGGGCGAGGGGGTGGACTAGAAGACCTCTGAGGTCCCTTCCAGCCCTAGGACTCTCTGATCTTGGGCAGAGAGTTGGAGTAGAAGACCTCCAAGATCCCTTCCAGCCCCAGGATTCTGTGACATTGGCCAGGGGGTTGGAGTAGATGACCCCTGAGGTCCCTCCCAACCCCGGGATTCCATGTCCCACTGCCCCATCCTCCATATCCAAGGTCTTCAGCCATCCCCGTCCATCCGGAAGGGCCCACCAGTGCAACCCAGCCCCACCCCTGCGTGTCCATTCGGCTCGGCTCCAGAAGGCCACCTGCCTGGAGAGAGATACTCACGCGCCAATGGCCATGTCCACGTACATCATGGCCCGGG
>CM066331.1:1102279-1147279 GCA_033807585.1 Hydrophis major
GAAGTCCCCATTTCCTAGTGATTGGCCCAAAAGGTCATCTATTTGGCTTTCATGCCCAAGGCGGAACTAGAATCCCCCGTCTCCTGGTAATTGGCCCAAAGTCACCCAGTAGCTTTTATGCCTAAGGCAGGACTAGAACTCCCAGTCTCCTGGTAATTGGCCCAAAGTCACCCAGTAGCTTTTATGCCTAAGGCAGGACTAGAACTCACCGTCTCCTGGTGATTGGCCCAAAGTCACCTATTTGGCTTTCATACCTAAGGCGGGACTAGAACTCACTGTCTCCTGGTGATTAGACCAAAGTCACCCAGTAGCTTTTATGCCTAAGGCGGGACTAGAATTCTCCATCTCCTGGTGATTGATCTAAAGTCACCCAGCTGGCTTTCCTGCCTAAGGCGGAACTAGAACTCACCGTCTCCTGGTAATTGGCCCAAAGTCACCCAGTTGACTTTCATACCTAAGGCAGGACTAGAACTCCCAGTCTCCTGGTAATTGAGCCAAAGTCATCCAGTAGCTTTTATGCCTAAGGCGGGACTAGAACTCACTGTCTCCTGATGATTGAGCCAAAGTCACCCAGCTGGCTTTCATGCCTAAGGCGGGACTAGAACTCCCCGTCTCCTGGTGATTGGTCTAAAGTCACCCAGCTGGCTTTCGTGCCTAAGGCGGGACTAGAACTCCCTGTTTCCTGGTGATTGGCGCAAAGTCACCCAGTAGGCTTTTATGCCTAAGGTGGGACTAGAATTCACTGTCTCCTGGTGATTGGCCCAAAGTCACCCAGCTGCCTTTCATGCCTAAGGCGGGACTAGAATTCCCCATCTCCTGGTGATTGGTCTAAAGTCACCCAGTAGGCTTTTATGCCTAAGGCAGGACTAGAACTCACCCTCTCCTGGTGATTGGCCCAAAGTCACCCATTTGGCTTTCATGCCTAAGGTGGGACTAGAATTCACCGTCTCCTGGTGATTGGCCCAAAGTCACCCATTTGGCTTTCATGCCTAAGACGGGACTAGAACTTACCGTCTCCTGGTGATTGGCCCAAAGTCACCCAGCTGGCTTTCCTCTCTAAGGCGGGACTAGAACTCCCACTTTCTAGCCATTAAACAGAACTGGCTCTTTGTGCGTTGTGTGAATGCAGCTAGAGAGAGAGTCCCTTTTCCTCTAAAATCTCCCCCGCCATGTCCCTTTCTCACCCCTTCCCATCTCTTTCTGGGCGCTGGCGCAGGAATTCGACCATCACTGCCTGTGGGTGAACAACTGTATCGGCTGCCACAACTTCCGTTTCTTCCTCCTCTTTGTCTTCTTCCTGACCATCTATGACCTGGTGGCACTCCTCGGCTGCTTCACTTACCTGGCGCTTAACTTCCAGCAGCCCTTTGGTGTGGAAAAGATCTGCACGTATCCTTTGGCCTCGCACCCTTCCTCACCCCTGAATACAATACATGTTGGTCATGGCATGTTCGGGTCTTTTCCCATGTAAGATTAAGAGTATCTTGGCGACGTTTTGGCAAGGTCCCACTTGCCTTCCTCAGGCTGGTGGCTTTCGGCTTCATGCCAGTGCAAGCAGTGTGTGATCGGAGCTGCCGTCTCTCTATAAATACTGGTGGTGGGGGCTGGTGTGCTGGGCTGGTTGGCTGCGCTGCTGCCTCTTGATTGGTTGATGGACTTGATGTTGGTATAATGGGCTGTGTGATGGCCTTGTGAGTTTTGTTGTGGAGATATCCTGGATCTTGTGCTGTAATCTCCTGGGTCGTTTGTTTTGCAGTGATCTTTTTTTCCATTAGCCTCTCGTGTTTTAACGGCTTGGGTAATGGGTTGTGTGATGGGCTTGTGAGTTCTTTTGTTGTGGTATCCTGGGTCCTGCACTGTAATCTCCTGGGTCATTTGTGTTTTGATCTATTTTCCATTAGCCTCCTGCACATATATAAGGAGAGGATTATTAATACATTAACCATAGAACAACACTAACAGAATGTCATCGTTGGTTCCAACCTTTCAATACATCCATCATGCTATTGCTGCTGCTGTTGATACCCTAATTCTCCAGGCTGTTTTATTTTATTCTGATTTGTCAATTGCTTACAAGATAATAGGTATAAGTTAAAACATAGTTATGAATACATGGATACATATAAGAAAAATAAAAAATAAAAGAAACAATAGGACAGGGACGGTAGGCACAATTGGTGTGCTTATGCACACCCCCTACAGACCTCTTAGAAAAGGGGTGAGGTCAATAGTAGACGGTCTAAGGTTAAAGTTTTGGGGGTTTGGGGAAGAAACCACAGAGTCAGGTAGAGGATTCCAGACATTGACCGCTCTGTGGCTGAAGTCGTATTTCCTGCAATCAAGTTTGGTGCGATTAACCTTGAGTTTGTATCTATTGTTTGCTCTTGTATTGTTATGGTTGAAGCTGAAGTATTCATTGAGAGGTAGGACATTGCAATGTATGATTTCATATACTATACTTAGTTTGGACCGAAGGCGGAGTAGTTCTAGATTTTCTAGGTCTAGAATTTCAAGCCTGGTGGCATAAGGTTTTCTGCAACGAGTAGAGGAGTAGAGAACTCTTCTTGTGAAATATTTCTGGACTTTCTCAACTGTGCTAATATCAGATACGTAATGTGGTTTCCAGACAGATGAGCTGTATTCAAGTTTTGGTCTAGCAAATGTTTTGTATGCTCTAGTTAGTAGTGTAATATTACCAGAGAAAAAGCTCATAAGATTAGGTTAACAACTCTTAATGCCTTTTTGGCTATATAGTTACAGTGGGCTCTAGCACTTAGGTCATCAGAGATTAATACTCCAAGGTCCTTGACAGAGTTTGGATCATCAACAAGGTCTTGACTATTCAGCTTGTATTTTATTTTCTGATTTATTTTGCCAATATGTAAGACAGAGCATTTATTTGTTGAGATTTGAAGTTGCCATTTGATTGACCGTTCTGATACATAGTCAAGGTCTTTTTGAAGGGTAGCAGTATTGTCTGTGGTGTTGAGTAGCTTTGCTTTGTCAGCGAAGAGAACGCAGTTGCTCTTAATATGACAATTAACCAGTGGAACTGCTTGCCACCAGAAGTTGCGGCTGCTCCCATCACTGGAGGGTTTTTAAGGAGAGATTGGGCAACCATTAGTCTGAAATGATGTAGGGTTTCCTGCCTGAGCAGAGGGCTGGACTAGAAGACCTCCAAGGACCCTTCCAACTCTGCTTATTCTACAAACCCTGATCAATTAATCCAAGGGTCTTCAAACTTGGCATTCGGTGAGTTGAAGACCCCTGAATTAAACAATGGAATGTTTTTTTCTCCAGAAGTTGTGGGTATTGCGCCACCACTGGAGTTATTCAGGAAGAGATTGGACCATCATTCGTCTGGGATGGCGTCGTGTCTCCCGCCAGTGGGTTGGACTAGAAGACCTCCAGGGTCCCTTTCCAACCCTGTAGCATCTTCTCTTGCAGGATGATGCAGCCTGAAGGCCCTCTCTCCCCATTGGCCTCTTGAAGGTCCGTGTTTCCGGAAGTTTTTGAACAGGGACTTCCTCCCCAGCCCACCTCCCTGCTCCAGGCAGCCCACCCACCCACCTATCCCAGCTCTACCCCCCACCATCCCTGGCATCCTCTCTTCTCCCACACCAACCTTAACAGGGTCACCTGGGGCCCAGGGTGCTTCTCACCATTGCCGCAGCCGCCTCCCTGGTGCCGCTGCTCATCCTGCTCTCCCACCAAATCATCGCCGTCGTAGCAGCTCAAGACTCCGGCACATTCAAGGTAGAAGCTCTTGGGGAGAATTGGAGTGGGGGAGGGGCTGAGGGGGAAGAGGGGACCTAGGGAGGGGGGAGGTCCAGAGCTCTGATGGCATGGAGGGGGGGGTCAATGAAACGGACGTCCTGCTAAATGTCGACGGGTGGGAATCTTCTCCATAGAAGCCCATTGCCCCAGCTAAGCACGGGGCACTCAAGGGAGGCTGGACTTTAGTTTGTGGCTACGTAGGGATTCTAGGCCGGTGCCTCTTTTCCCTCTGTCTATCTCTCTACCTCGGTGCAGCTGTCTGTCTGTCTCTCTTTCGTCTGTCTCATCTATTTCTCTCTGTCTCTATATTTATTATCTATCTCCATCTATCTGTTGTCCACATCTATCTGTCTCCCTGCCTCTCTCTCTCTCTCTCTCTCTCCTATCAGTATCTATATCTGTCTATGTTTGTCTGTCTGTCTCTGTCTATGTTTATATCTATCTATGCCTATATCTATGTCTCATCTATCTATCTACTGATCCACCTACCTATCTAACTGTCTCTCTTATCGTCTATTTCTCTCTCATCTATTATCTATCCTACCTACTTATCTAACTATCTCAATCTATCTATCACTCTATGTCTCTATTTCTCTATCATCTCTCATCTATTTCTATCTATCTATCCTATTTACCTACCTACCTATCAAAATGCCTCTATGTCTATACATCTATATCTATCTATATCTAGCGTATATCTATATATTTATCTATCTATCTATCTATGTCTCTATTTCTCTGTCATCTCTCATCTATTTCTATCTATCTATCCTATTTACCTACCTACCTATCAAAATGCCTCTATGTCTATACATCTATATCTATCTATATCTAGCGTATATCTATATATCTCTCTATCTCTCTATCTATGTCTCTATTTCTCTATCATCTCTCATCTATTTCTATCTATCTAACCTATTTACCTACCTACCTATCAAAATGCCTCTATGTCTATACATCTATATCTATCTATATCTAGCGTATATCTATATATCTCTCTATCTCTCTATCTATGTCTCTATTTCTCTATCATCTCTCATCTATTTCTATCTATCTAACCTATTTACCTACCTACCTATCAAAATGCCTCTATGTCTATACATCTATATCTATCTATATCTAGCGTATATCTATATATCTCTCTATCTCTCTATCTATGTCTCTATTTCTCTATCATCTCTCATCTATTTCTATCTATCTAACCTATTTACCTACCTACCTATCAAAATGCCTCTATGTCTATACATCTATATCTATCTATATCTAGCGTATATCTATATCTATATTTATCTATCTATCTACAATCTATTTCTCTCTCATCGCTCTCTCATCTCTCATCTATCTATCCATATGTATTTATCCATATCTCTTTCTCCCCCTCTCCCTCCCTCCCTCCCCTCTCCCCCACATCTATCATTTATCATCTATCTACCATTACCTATCTGTGTCCAGCTGCTGGTCTCACAAGTTGTGACTCCAGCTGTTCTCACACTACCTGTTCTTCCAGTCTTAGCCAATGCTCTGTGCTGACTTGCCCTGCCTGGGGCTTTGCCCTCTGTGTATTTTGGATATCCGTGTGTTTTTTCCAGCTGGGATTGGCTCGCAGGGATAAATTCATCTTCCAAAATAAAATAAAATAAAATAATGCTTGCCCCATCCTTTGCTTTTTTCCCCCCTTGCAGGATCCCTTTGCTAGCCATCCTTCAGCCTGGAAAAGCCATTTGTTTGGGCTCCGCAAGCTGCATGACACCAAGTAAGTTACAGGAGAGGAGGTTGTAGGAGGGTAACAGGATTCAGCAACAGGATTTAGGAGAGGAAGATGTAGGAGAGTGACAGGATTTAGTGACAGGATTTAGGAGAGTAACAGGATTTAGCGACAGGATTTAGGAGAGGAGGATTTAGGAGAGTAACAGGATTTAGTGACAGGATTTAGGAGAGGAGGATGTAGGAGAGTGACAGGATTTAGTGACAGGATTTAGGAGAGGAGGATTTAGGAGAGTGACAGGATTTAGTGACAGGATTTAGGAGAGTAACAGGATTTAGCGACAGGATTTAGGAGAGGAGGATTTAGGAGAGTAACAGGATTTAGTGACAGGATTTAGGAGAGGAGGATTTAGGAGAGTAACAGGATTTAGTGACAGGATTTAGGAGAGGAGGATGTAGGAGAGTGACAGGATTTAGTGACAGGATTTAGGAGAGGAGGATTTAGGAGAGTGACAGGATTTAGTGACAGGATTTAGGAGAGTAACAGGATTTAGCGACAGGATTTAGGAGAGGAGGATTTAGGAGAGTAACAGGATTTAGTGACAGGATTTAGGAGAGTAACAGGATTTAGCGACAGGATTTAGGAGAGGAGGATTTAGGAGAGTGACAGGATTTAGTGACAGGATTTAGGAGAGTAACAGGATTTAGCGACAGGATTTAGGAGAGGAGGATTTAGGAGAGTGACAGGATTTAGTGACAGGATTTAGGAGAGTAACAGGATTTAGTGACAGGATTTAGGAGAGGAGGATTTAGAAGATTGACAGGATTTAGTGACAGGATTTAGGAGAGGAGGATTTAGGAGAGTAACAGGATTTAGCGACAGGATTTAGGAGAGGAGGATTTAGGAGAGTGACAGGATTTAGCGACTGGATTTAGGAGAGGAGGATTTAGGAGAGTGACAGGATTTAGCGAAAGGATTTAGGAGAGGAGGATTTAGGAGAGTAACAGGATTTAGCGACAGGATTTAGGAGAGGAGGATTTAGGAGAGTAACAGGATTTAGTGACAGGATTTAGGAGTAGGATTTAGGAGGGTAACAGGATTTAGTGACAGGATTTAGGAGAGTAACAGGATTTAGCAACAGGATTTAAGAGAGGAGGATTTAGGAGAGTAACAGGATTTAGCGACAGGATTTAGGAGAGGAGGATGTAGGAGAGTGACAGGATGTAGTGACAGGATTTAGGAGAGTAACAGGATTTAGCGACAGGATTTAGGAGAGGAGGATTTAGGAGAGGAACAGGATTTAGCGACAGGATTTAGGAGAGGAGGATGTAGGAGAGTGACAGGATTTAGTGACAGGATTTAGGAGAGTAACAGGATTTAGTGACAAGATTTAGGAGAGGAGGATTTAGGAGAGTGACAGGATTTAGCGACAGGATTTAGGAGAGGAGGATGTAGGAGAGTGACAGGATTTAGTGACAGGATTTAGAAGAGGAGGATTTAGGAGAGTAACAGGATTTAGTGACAGGATTGAGGAGAGGAGGATGTAGGAGAGTGACAGGATTTAATGATAGGATTTAGGAGAGTAACAGGATTTAGCAACAGGATTGAGGAGAGGAGGATGTAGGAGAGTGACAGGATTTAGTGACAGGATTTAGGAGAGTAACAGGATTTAGCGACAGGATTTAGGAGAGGAGGCTTTAGGAGAGTGACAGGATTTAGTGACAGGATTTAGGAGAGGAGGATTTAGGAGAGGAACAGGATTTAGTGACAAGATTTAGGAGAGGAGGATTTAGGAGAGTGACAGGATTTAGCGACAGGATTTAGGAGAGGAGGATGTAGGAGAGTGACAGGATTTAGTGACAGGATTTAGAAGAGGAGGATTTAGGAGAGTAACAGGATTTAGTGACAGGATTTAGGAGAGGAGGATGTGGGAGAGTGACAGGATTTAGTGACAGGATTTAGGAGAGGAGGATTTAGGAGAGTGACAGGATTTAGCGACAGGATTTAGGAGAGGAGGATTTAGGAGAGTGACAGGATTTAGCGACAGGATTTAGGAGAGGAGGATGTAGGAGAGTGACAGGATTTAGCGACAGGATTTAGGAGAGGAGGATGTAGGAGAGTGACAGGATTTAGGGACAGGATTTAGGAGAGGAGGATGTAGGAGAGTGACAGGATTTAGCGACAGGATTTAGGAGAGGAGGATGTAGGAGAGTGACAGGATTTAGGGACAGGATTTAGGAGAGGAGGATGTAGGAGAGTGACAGGATTTAGCGACAGGATTTAGGAGAGGAGGATGTAGGAGAGTGACAGGATTTAGGAGAGGAGGATGTAGGAGAGTGACAGGATTTAGGGACAGGATTTAGGAGAGGAGGATGTAGGAGAGTGACAGGATTTAGCGACAGGATTTAGGAGAGGAGGATTTAGGAGAGTGACAGGAATTAGCGACTGGATTTAGGAGAGGAGGATTTAGGAGAGTGACAGGATTTAGTGACAGGATTTAGGAGAGGAGGATTTAGGAGAGTGACAGGAATTAGCGACAGGATTTAGGAGAGGAGGATTTAGGAGAGTGACAGGAATTAGCGACAGGATTTAGGAGAGGAGGATTTAGGAGAGTGACAGGATTTAGCGACAGGATTTAGGAGAGGAGGATGTAGGAGAGTGACAGGATTTAGCGACAGGATTTAGGAGAGGAGGATTTAGGAGAGTGACAGGAATTAGCGACAGGATTTAGGAGAGGAGGATTTAGGAGAGTGACAGGATTTAGCGACAGGATTTAGGAGAGGAAGATGTAGGAGAGTGACAGGATTTAGCGACAGGATTTAGGAGAGGAGGATTTAGGAGAGTGACAGGATTTAGCGACAGGATTTAGGAGAGGAGGATTTAGGAGAGTGACAGGATTTAGTGACAGGATTTAGGAGAGGAGGATGTAGGAGAGTGACAGGATTTAGCGACAGGATTTAGGAGAGGAGGATTTAGCAGAGTGACAGGATTTAGTGACAGGATTTAGGAGAGGAGGATGTAGGAGAGTGACAGGATTTAGCGACAGGATTTAGGAGAGGAGGATTTAGGAGAGTGACAGGATTTAGCGACAGGATTTAGGAGAGGAGGATTTAGGAGAGTGACAGGAATTAGCGACAGGATTTAGGAGAGGAGGATTTAGGAGAGTGACAGGATTTAGCGACAGGATTTAGGAGAGGAAGATGTAGGAGAGTGACAGGATTTAGCGACAGGATTTAGGAGAGGAGGATTTAGGAGAGTGACAGGATTTAGCGACAGGATTTAGGAGAGGAGGATTTAGGAGAGTGACAGGATTTAGCGACAGGATTTAGGAGAGGAGGATTTAGGAGAGTGACAGGATTTAGCGACAGGATTTAGGAGAGGAGGATTTAGGAGAGTGACAGGATTTAGCGACAGGATTTAGGAGAGTAACAGGATTTAGCGACAGGATTTAGGAGAGGAGGATTTAGGAGAGTGACAGGATTTAGTGACAGGATTTAGGAGAGGAGGATTTAGAAGATTGACAGGATTTAGCGACAGGATTTAGGAGAGGAGGATTTAGGAGAGTGACAGGATTTAGTGACAGGATTTAGGAGAGTGACAGGATTTAGTGACAGGATTTAGGAGAGTAACAGGATTTAGTGACAGGATTTAGGAGAGGAGGATTTAGGAGAATGACAGGATTTGGTGACAGGATTTAGGAGAGGAGGATTTAGGAGAGTAACAGGATTTAGCGACAGGATTTAGGAGAGGAGGATTTAGGAGAGTGACAGGATTTAGTGACAGGATTTAGGAGAGTGACAGGATTTAGCAACAGGATTTAGGAGAGGAGGATTTAGGAGAATGACAGGATTTAGTGACAGGATTTAGGAGAGTAACAGGATTTAGTGACAGGATTTAGGAGAGGAGGATTTAGGAGAGTAACAGGATTTAGCGACAGGATTTAGGAGAGGAGGATTTAGGAGAGTGACAGGTTTTAGCGACAGGATTTAGGAGAGGAGGATTTAGGAGAGTGACAGGATTTAGTGACAGGATTTAGGAGAGGGGGATGTAGGAGAATAACAATCCAAAACACTGGACTTTGATTTGTAACATGGGAAGGGTTAGGGTAGGGTAACTGTTGTAAGTCGAGGACTACCTGTAAGATTCACAGGGGTCTGATCACTGCCTCTGGAGTTGGTTTGACAGGTAGTCTGAGAGCATTTGCACCAAGATAAAGTCCTTTTGTGTCCAATCACACTTGGCCAATAAAGAATTCTGTTCTATTCTATTCCAATCCTCGACTTAGAACAATTCGTTTAGTGACTGTTCAAAGTTATTGCATCACTGAATGAAAGGGAAGTTATGACCACTTTTCACACTTATGACCGTTGCAGCATCGCCATGGCCACGTGATCAGTACTGAGGTGCTTGGCAAGTGGCTCCTATTTATGACGGTCGCGGTATCCCGGGGTCACGTGATCTCCTTTTGCCACCTTCTGACAAGCAAAGTCAACGGGGAAGCCCGATTCACTTCATGACTTGCTTTCCTAACTAAACAATTGCAGGGATTCACTTAACAACGGTGGCAAAGAAGTCATAAAATGGAGCAAAATTCTCTTAACTGCAGAAATGTTGGGCTCAGCTGTGGTAAAGCAAGAGCTACCTATATTTCTTTTCTTGTTAGATTGCTCTCCCACCTTAATTTGACACAACTCAAGGCAGCATACGTTCGTAATGTTGTCCCCTCTTCTTTTCCCTGCCGCAAAAACCCTGCGAGGTGGGGTGAGCTGGGAGGCATGGAGAGACCCCAACCCCGCCCCCCCAACTGGCCAGGACCAGAATCCCCCTTCTCCTGGTCTCTCACCCAGAATTTTCCTGACTCTCTCTGCCAGTTCCAAACTCTGCTGCGGTTCTGCTCTCCTCTTATCCCTTTCGCTGCTCCAGCCTTATGTTGCTTCCCGCAGGCCACAAAGGAGCTCCGTCTGGCCAGTGGCTGCAAGGACCGGCTCGAAGGGGGTCAAGCCCTTCTCCGTCCTCTGGATCACGGGCACTGCCACCCCTGCCTCTGGACCACCTGTCCACCTGCCGGACTGTCGCCGCGAGCCGAAGGTGCTGAAGGCCTGGGGACAGTTGCTCGCAGCCGTGGGCAGGATCCTGTGCCCCTGCGTGGACACCTGGCCGGGGAAAGCCGCTAAGGAGGTGAGTGGGTTGTGTGTCCGCACACATGCTTACGTGGGTGTTGCCTCCAAGCAGGGAAAGTCCCTAAGGGGATGAGTAGACTGTATGTCTCTCTCTCCCTCTCTGTGCAAGTGTGTGTATGTGTGTGTGTGTGTTTGTGTTGCACCTAGACAGGAAAAACAACCAAGAAGGTGAGCAGACTGCAGGTATCTGTGTGCATGTGTGTGTCTGTGTGTGTCTGTGTACACATGGGTGTTGCACCCGGGCAAAAGTAGCCTCCAAGGAGGTAAGTGAACTATATGTGTGTAGATATATGTGTGTTTGAGTGTGTGTGGAGGTAATGTGTGTGTAAGTGTTTATTGTGTGTATAGGTGTGGGTGTTTGTGGGTATGTATTTGTGTGTATAGGTGTGTGTTTGTGTGTATAGGTGTGTGTGTGTTGTAGGTGCATATTTGTGTGTAGGTTTGTATTTGTGTAGATGTGTGCTTGTGTGTAGTGTGTGCGTATAGGTGTGTGTAGGTGTGTGTAGGTGTGTGTGTTGGTATGTAGGTGTATATTTGTGTGTATAGGTGTGTATTTGTGTGTGTAGGTGTGTATTTGTGTGTTGTAGGTGCTTATTTGTGTGTAGGTTTGTATTTGTGTAGATGTGTGCTTGTTTGTAGTGTGTGTGTGTATAGATGTGTTTCTGTGTGTGTAGGTGTGTGTGTTGGTGTGTAGGTGTGTATTTGTGTGTGTGTAGGGGTATATTTGTGTGTGTAGGTGTGTCTTTGTGTGTATATGTTTTTGTGTGTAGGTGTGTAGGTGTGTAGGTGTGTATTTGTGTGTGCAGGTGTGTTTTAGTGTTGTAGGTGCGTATTTGTGTGTAGGTATGTATTTGGATGTGTAGATGTGTGTTTGTGTGTAGTGTGTGTGTATAGGTGTGTTTGTAGGTGTGTAGGTGTGTATTTGTGTGTTTGTGTATGTAGGTGTATATTTGTGTGTGTAGATGTGTAAGTATAGATTTGTGTGTATATGTAGGTGTAGGTGTGTATTTGTGTGTGTAGGTGTTTGTGTTGTAGGTGTGTATTTGTGTGTAGGTTTGTATTTGTATGTGTAGATGTGTGTTTGTGTGTAGTGTATTTGTATAGGTGTGTTTGTATGTGTGTAGGTATGTGTGTAGGTGTGTGTTTGTGTGTTTGTGGGTGTGGGTGTATATTCATTTATTTATTTTATTTATTTGATTTGTGTGTGTAGGTGTGTAGGTGTGTATTTGTGTGTAGGTGTGTTTTTGTGTGTAGGTGTGTTTTTGTGATGTAGGTGCATATTTGTGTTGTAGATGCATATTTGTGTGTAGGGTTGTATTTATATGTGTAGGTGTGTGTGTTTGTGTATAATGTGTGTATGTATAGGTGTGTTTCTGTGTAAGCCTTACCTTGATTTTCACACATCCTCCCAAAATAAGCCCTAATTAAGTTCCCACCCACTCCAGAGTGGACAGGTAAAAATTAAACTAGGGTGGGAATGGAGGGATAGAGCTGCCTTACGACTTACCTTTGAACAGGTGTAGCCAGGCCTCGCACATCCTGACACCTGCCTTGCCGGCCCATTTCTTCTGCAGCCGTCAAGGCTGGCAAAAGTTTTCCTGAAGGCCTCTGGAGCTGAGAACAAAGCTCTGGATCGATCCTATCAGCTGCAGAGGCCTTCAGGGAAGCCATTCCGGCCGCAGAAGAAGAAATTCCTAAAATCCTCTGACTGTGTGATATGTAAAAATGATACCTGTGAAAATCTACAGCAATGGTAACACCATCTTTAACCTCTGCGTTAACCTAAGATAATTTACTGGAAAACTATCTATTTTCTATGGTTTTGCATAAAGATTACATATTTGTAGGTTACGCTGACCAGTGTCATGTTAATGATGCAGGTTCCTGGAAATGGGAACAGGTAAACAGGACAAGGAAACAGAGGTTATGCTACAATAATATGGGTGTTGCATAGGGAGATGTTATGTCTCCCCTTTAATTACAGGTGAGGAAAACGAAATTCAGCAGTTCCAGAAATATCACAAACCAAAAAACAAACCCCCACAAGAGTACTGTTGAGGTATTTCCAATCCTCAGCCGTAAATCCACACTCTGTCCGGCAATCCTGACGTGGCAATAATTCTCAAAGCCTCAAAGAGTTCTCTTCATGTTTTCATTCCCATTCATCACTTTGCTTCTGGCGAATTTCACCAGCCAAGCCGTTTCCTTTTATCCTCTTATGGAGCGTGTTAATTTCCCTAATTAGTCACTGGCTCGACGCCTCCTTCCTAATTGAGATTGACGTCTCAATCTCCGTCTATTTTTTTACATCAAGCCATGATCTCTCCAAGTTCTCTTCTTCGCTGGAAAACTCTCGCATGTTTTCCTGGTTAGCTATTCCCGGCTGCTGCTCAGAGGAAGAATGAGAGGAGGTTGAAGGTCCTGACATCTCTACTAACTCAGGTTCATCTCTTCTTGTTAAATCCATTTCCTCATCCTGACTAACATCCAAGTCACTCAGCAATGCCAGCTCATATTTCTCTGCCATATCCTCTTCACTCGAACTCACATCTGCCAATGGAGCAGATTCCAATCCCGGAGTCACAACAGGGAGATATGTAGCTTGGATAGATTATGAACCTAGGAAAGGGGCAGAGACTGTATATTTGAACCTGTATATAAACCTCAGCCCTCCTGGGGGAAAATGTTTTCTGCCCACGGGCAGAATTCCCTTTTGCAAAAGCTTCGTAATAAAGCTTTTATATATTGTTATCCGGTATTCGGTTGTCTGAATACCTGAATGGATTTGATTGTTATCACAGCCTGCAAAAATGGAGGCCAGGAGGCGACACACACAAGTGAGGTTAGTCAGTGGATGATATCCCCTCATAAATAAGGCCTGGTGCCTTTTTTGGTGGAGATGTGTGTGTGTGAGAGAGAGAGAGAGAGAGAGAGAGAGAGTGTGAGTGTGTGTGTGAGGGTCTTATTTTTGGGGAAACACAATAAGGTTTCAATAAAATATTGCTGGTAAATTTCTGGAGAAGAAAAGAAGATACAGATAGACTTCTCCTGAAACTGGAGGTTTGGGGGTTGGATCTGAAGAGATCTGGGGGACATTTCTGAGGTAGCTTTTCCCCCCCTTTTTTTGCCCTGACAGGTGAGCCAGAAAGAAAACCTGTGGCAGCTGAACACCAACGACAGAAGTGTGGCGATCCCAAGTGAGTTCCAGGGGATCCAATGTTGGAAAGGACCCTTAGAGGTCTTCTAGTCCAGCCCCTGCTCAAAGGCAGGAGACCCTAGACAGGCAGAACAACCGTTCATTTAGTGACCATCCGAAGTTACAGCTGCTCTGGAAAAAGCAACTGTCGGCCGTTTTTCACACTTAACAACCATCTCAGCATCCTTTACGATCGCGTGATCAAAATTCGGATGCTTGGTAGCAACTGACTCATGTTAATGACAACCGGAGCGCCCCAGGGCTCCCCTTTTACGACCTTCTTAGTCCAGCCAAGTCAATGAGGAAGCCAGATTCGCTTAATGACTATATTGCTCACTTAACAACTGTGGTGATTCACTTAACAATGGTGGCGGGAAAGAGGGGGTAAAAACAGTCCAAAACTCACATCGCTAGTTGCAGAGTGACAGAAATTGATGGCTAAATTCTGGTAATAAGTTGAGGTTACCTATACTCATTTTTAAGGCTAAAGACCCCCCTCCTCCCCCCAAAAAAACCTTCCAAAGGACTGCTTCCCATTTATTTGGGGATTCCCCCCTAACCTCCCTGTCCCCAGCATCTAAATTTCCAAATGGAAATGGGGGCAAGAGACACCCCCCCCCAGAAAGATTTGGTGGCCCTTAATACTCTTAAATGGGACTCAGTGGTAAAGATGCAGAGCTTGTCGATCCAAAAGGTCAGCAGTTCACCCGTTCGAATCCCTAGCGCCGTGTCACGGAGTGAGCTCCCGTGCCTTGTCCCAGCTTCTGCCAACCTAGCAGTTCGAAAGGACGTTAAAAAAAAAATGCAAGCAGAAAAATAGGAACCACTCTTTTGGTGGGAAGGGAACGGCGTTCCATGCGCCTTCAGGCGTTTAGTCCTGCCGGCCACATGACCATGGAGACGTCTTCGGACAGCGCTGGCTTTTGGCCTAGTAACAGAGATGACTACAGCCCTTTAGAGCTGAAAATAATGTGCGAGGGGAACCCTTGTCCTTACCTTACTTTAGGGTCTATACCAGGGGTCTCCAACCTTGGCTCCTGGAAGCCTGGCGGACTTCAACTCCCAGAGTTCCACAGCCAGCTGGCTGTGGAATTCTGGGAGTTGAAGTCCACCAGGCTTCCAGGGGCCAAGGTTGGAGACCCCTGGTCTATACCAAAAGTGTCCATCTTCGACAACTTTAAGACTTGTGGACTTCAACTCCCAGAATTCCCCAGCCCAGCCATGTTTTATTTTTCTCTTACCCCTTAAAGTGAAGAGATTGCAGAGGAAGGGATTACAAGAGAATAAGGGTTGGTTGTGGTGGATTAGTGACTAAGACGCTGAGCTTGTTGATCTGAAAGTTCGGCAGTTCGGCGGTTCGAATCCCTAGCGCCGCGTCACGGAGTGAGCTCCCGTGACTTGTCCCAGCTTCTGCCAACCTAGCAGTTTGAAAGCATGTAAAAAATGCAAGTAGAAAAATAGGAACCAACTTTGGAGGGAAGGGAACAGCGTTCCATACGCTTTCGAAGGCGTTTAGTCCTGCCGGCCACAGGACCACGGAGATGTCTCCGGACAGCGCTGGCTCTTCTTCGGCTACGTGATGGAGATGAGCAGCGCCCCCCTAAAACCGAAAATGACTAGCACAGATGTGCAAGGAGGGGAACCTTCGCCCTTTACCTTCCCTTAGGGCCTACACCAAAAGTGTCCATCTTTGGCCATTTTAAGACTGGTGGACTTCAACTCCCAGAATTCCCCAGTCAGCTATGCCTGCTTTTTTCTCTCTCTCCCTCTTAATCTCCTAAAGTGGAGAGAGATTGCAGAGGAAGGAATTACAAGAGAGTAAGCTATGCTGGCTGGGGAGAATCCTGAGAGTTGAAACCCACAAGTCTTAAAAGTTGAGTCCTTACTTTACATCAATACGGCGATTTCGGCACTTCCTTTCTCCTATGTCAGAAGGAGAATCAAATTCCACATTAAACCCAAAAGTCCTTCCTGTCCACAACGACTTATAAACTCGAGGTCTTTCCCCCTTTTTCCCCCCATAATTTTTCATATTTGTCTGGAACAGAAAAGGAAGAGATGGACACGGAGGAGCGAAAAAATGGCTCTTGATGCCGTCCAACAAGCATCATATTGGGTCACGGGTGACAGAGTGGATCACTGAGAGATCACTCTTAATTGCTCTTAAAGGGGGGGTCAGGAGGGACCCCCATTTTGAACCAATCCTTCGTGCAATGAATGGTAACCCTGTTTTCTCTCTTCCTTGCCAGTCCCGGACATCCTGGAATCTGGAGATAACTTGGATGCAGCGCCAGAGCACCATTGGAAGGGACAGATTCACGGCAGCAGGCGAGCCCCCTCCTCTCCCACTGCCCTGCTGCTCTCCATCTCTGACATCTGAGGAGGACCCTCTCTCAGTGCCCGCCGACTCCCTCGGCAGTTTTATATTGGGAACATAAAGCAAAGAACTCCCGTTTCCTGCACCTCGTCTGCTCTCTATTCATTGTGTGTGTGTGTGATGATGACCCAGGGCATGGCACAAAGGCAACACAGTCCCATAAGTAAGAAGACTCCCTTTAATACTTCCAACTTTGCCCCCAATGTCCAAGTTACCTTCGGCTGGAGGAAAAAAAACTCTCCCAGGAACAGCCTTTGGCTGCAGAAAATTCAGTCCAAAACAAGGTACACACAAACTGTAACTTAAAATCCAAACAAACCAAACTGTAGTCATTATCTGGACAGGGCAGGAGAAGGAATTGCAGACTGGAAAGGCCAGAAAAACACACACAGTTAGGAAGATGCCAGGAACCCAGATAAGCCTCGACAATAACAGATAACTCAAACTTTGCTTCCAACAACTTTGCTGTGTGCAGCTTCACTTTTTAAACACTGTCTTCCCAGGTGCAGCTAATGAAGGGAATCAGGGCCCTTTCCTCCCCCATAAGCCATGCAACTCACGTTGCTCCCTTCTCCGTTCCTCCCTGCATGCCCTAGGATGAAGAGGGAGTGGGCCTGGGTCTTCCTCTGAACTCCCTCTCCCTTGTTCTACCCCTCCCCCTACTCTGCCCAGCCGGATTTTGCCCTTCAAAAAAATATTTCTCCACAGCCAACGGAGCCACACTCCCACTCCCTGTCAGCTGCTCGGCCTCCGCCTCGGAATCAGATTCCCACAGGGGCATGTATGCATTTGCATATGTGCACACGAGTCATTTAAACAGCAATAATCCTTAGATTTATATACCATGTCAGGATTCTGGCAGTTACCCCCAATTAAATCGTGAGTCTCAAGCCACCTCAAAAGGATTTATTGGGAGTTAACATGCCAGCATTGCCTGGGTGCAGCCGACTCTGAGAACAGCATTCCTTGTCACCCTTGACCGTGGTTTTCTCCCACCCCCTGGGTGTATCTTAATTCATATTCTGCAATGGGACCACATCCATAGCCAAGAGTCCTCAATCATGTTCTCCAGTTAGATATCTGCCCAGCAGAAACTTCAGTCACCTAGTTACTATCTTGGAAAAACTATGTATGTAATGCACTTTCGGTTTGCAAACTGCCGCACTGCTCTTTCAAACCCCCTTTCCCTCCTCCCTTTCTGTTGGCCACTCTAAAAAGACCATAGAAATATTTTTTGAGTTGACATACCGCTTCACAAGGCGTCACAGTCCTTCTCTAAGCAGTTTTAGAGTCAGCCTCTTGCCCCCAACAATCTGTGTCCTCATTTTACTGACCGTGGAAGGACAGAAGGCTGAGTCAACCTTGAGCCTGGGGAGATTCAATCTGCCAAATTGCAGGCTGCTGGCAGTCAGCAGAAGGAGCCTGCAGTACTGCACTCTAACCACTGCGCCACAGAGGCTAATGAAATCCTTTTAAAAAGGATCTTTTTTAGATGCCCCAAGATTGCCTAGTGGCCTCTCATTCAGCCAATCAAATGAGATTTGGCTTTTTTGGAGATAAGCCAAAATTCTCTCTCTCTCTCTCTCTTTTTTTTAAATAGTAAAGATTTTAGTGTCGTTTTTAGCTTGGCCAGCAGAGGGCAGGATCTGATCACGGGTCTTTTCCCTCTTCCTTACCTCTCTGGCTCTAGGCTCTTCAGTCTTGTTGATACTCCAAGCCAAGCAACAGATTAACAGAGAGTTGGAAGGGACCTTGGAGGTCATCTAGTCCAACCCCCCGCCCAAGCAGGAGACCTTACACCATATGTCTGACCGAGGGCAGTCCAGTCTCTTCTTGAAAGCCTCCAGGAATGAAATTCCCACAACTTCCGAAGACAACTTCTGTTCCATTGAATATAGATTAACAGAGTTGGAAGGAACCTTGGAGGTTATCTAGTCCAACCCCCTCACCCCTCAAGCAGGAGACCCTACACCATTTCTGACAGAGGGAAATCCAATCTCTTCTTGAAAGCCTCCAGGACCACACAGTTCTCCTCCTCCTCCTCCTCCTTTCCATAAACCTTTCCTGATGATATTATCTAGTTGGATAATGAAATGTCTGCAAGAAAACCACCAAGTTCGGAGAGCACCAAGGACCCCACAGTCCTTTTCCTCTCCTCCTCCTCCTCCTCCCCCCTCCCTCCTCCTCCTCCTCCTCTCCCCCTTCCCTCCTTCCTCCTCCTCCATCACTCCACAATCCCCCTCCCTTCTGGCACTGATGATGTTACCTAGTTGGGTAATGAAACACCTGCAAGAAAGCCACCAAGTTCAGAGAGCACCAAGGACCCCACAGTCCTTTTCCTCTCCTCCTCCTCCTCCCCCTCCCTCCTCCTCCTCCTCCTCTCCCCCTTCCCTCCTTCCTCCTCCTCCTCCTCCATCACTCCACAATCCCCCTCCCTTCTAACACTATATGTTACCTAGTTGGGTAATGAAACGCCTGCAAGAAAGCCACCAAGTTCAGAGAGCACCAAGGACCCCACAGTCCTTTTCCTCTCCTCCTCCTCCTCCTCCCCCATCCTTCCTCCTCCTCCTCCTCTCCCCCTTCCCTCCTTCCTCCTCCTCCATCACTCCACAATCCCCCTCCCTTCTAACACTGATGATGTTACCTACTTGGGTAATGAAACGCCTGCAAGAAAGCCACCAAGTTCAGAGAGCACCAAAGACCCCATAGTCCTTTTCCTCTCCTCCTCCTCCTCCTCTCCCCCTTCCCTCCTTCCTCCTCCTCCATCACTCCACAATCCCCCTCCCTTCTAACACTGATGATGTTACCCAGTTGGGTAATGAAACACCTGCAAGAAAGCCACCAAGTTCAGAGAGCACCAAGGACCCCACAGTCCTTTTCCTCTCCTCCTCCTCCTCCTCCCCCTCCCTCCTCCTCCTCCTCCTCTCCCCTTCCCTCCTTCCTCCTCCTCCTCCTCCATCACTCCACAATCCCCCTCCCTTCTAACACTATATGTTACCTAGTTGGGTAATGAAACGCCTGCAAGAAAGCCACCAAGTTCAGAGAGCACCAAGGACCCCACAGTCCTTTTCCTCTCCTCCTCCTCCTCCTCCCCCATCCTTCCTCCTCCTCCTCCTCTCCCCCTTCCTTCCTTCCTCCTCCTCCATCACTCCACAATCCCCCTCCCTTCTAACACTGATGATGTTACCTAGTTGGGTAATGAAACGCCTGCAAGAAAGCCACCAAGTTCAGAGAGCACCAAAGACCCCATAGTCCTTTTCCTCTCCTCCTCCTCCTCCTCTCCCCCTTCCCTCCTTCCTCCTCCTCCATCACTCCACAATCCCCCTCCCTTCTAACACTGATGATGTTACCTAGTTGGGTAATGAAACGCCTGCAAGAAAGCCACCAAGTTCAGAGAGCACCAAAGACCCCATAGTCCTTTTCCTCTCCTCCTCCTCCTCCTCCTCCTCCTCTCCCCCTTCCTTCCTTCCTCCTCCTCCATCACTCCACAATCCCCCTCCCTTCTAACACTGATGATGTTACCTAGTTGGGTAATGAAACGCCTGCAAGAAAGCCACCAAGTTCAGAGAGTACCAAGGACCCCACAGTCCTTTTCCTCTCCTCCTCCTCCTCCTCCTCCTCCCTCCTCCTCCTCCTCCTCTCCCCCTTCCCTCCTTCCTCCTCCTCCTCCTCCATCACTCCACAATCCCCCTCCCTTCTAACACTGATGATGTTACCTAGTTGGGTAATGAAACGCCTGCAAGAAAGCCACCAAGTTCAGAGAGCACCAAGGACCCCACAGTCCTTTTCCTCTCCTCCTCCTCCTCCTCCTCCTCCTCCTCTCCCCCTTCCTTCCTTCCTCCTCCTCCATCACTCCACAATCTCCCTCCCTTCTAACACTGATGATGTTACCTAGTTGGATAATGAAACGCCTGCAAGAAAGCCACCAAGTTCAGAGAGCACCAAGGACCCCACAGTCCTTTTCCTCTCCTCCTCCTCCTCCTCCTCCTCCTCTCCCCCTTCCCTCCTTCCTCCTCCTCCATCACTCCACAATCCCCCTCCCTTCTAACACGGATGATGTTACCCAGTTGGGTAATGAAACGCCTGCAAGAAAGCCACCAAGTTCAGAGAGCACCAAGGACCCCACAGTCCTTTTCCTCTCCTCCTCCCCCTCCCTCCTCCTCCTCCTCCTCTCCCCCTTCCCTCCTTCCTCCTCCTCCATCACTCCACAATCCCCCTCCCTTCTAACACTGATGATGTTACCTAGTTGGGTAATGAAACGCCTGCAAGAAAGCCACCAAGTTCAGAGAGCACCACAGTCCTTTTCCTCTCCTCCTCCTCCTCCTCTCCCCCTTCCTTCCTTCCTCCTCCTCCATCACTCCACAATCCCCCTCCCTTCTAACACTGATGATGTTACCCAGTTGGGTAATGAAACGCCTGCAAGAAAGCCACCAAGTTCAGAGAGCACCAAAGACCCCATAGTCCTTTTCCTCTCCTCCTCCTCCCCCTCCTCCTCCTCTCCCCCTTCCTTCCTTCCTCCTCCTCCATCACTCCACAATCCCGCTCCCTTCTAACACTGATGATGTTACCCAGTTGGGTAATGAAACGCCTGCAAGAAAGCCACCAAGTTCAGAGAGCACCAAGGACCCCATAGTCCTTTTC
The DNA here is from genome assembly GCA_033807585.1 of Hydrophis major. NCBI lineage: Eukaryota > Metazoa > Chordata > Lepidosauria > Squamata > Elapidae > Hydrophis > Hydrophis major. Next base: position 1,123,156 of record CM066331.1, read on the forward strand.
CTCTCCTCCTCCTCCTCCTCCCCCTCCCTCCCCCTCCTCCTCCTCTCCCCCTTCCCTCCTTCCTCCTCCTCCTCCTCCATCACTCCACAATCCCCCTCCCTTCTAACACTGATGATGTTACCTAGTTGGGTAATGAAACGCCTGCAAGAAAGCCACCAAGTTCAGAGAGCACCAAGGACCCCACAGTCCTTTTCCTCTCCTCCTCCTCCTCCTCCCCCATCCTTCCTCCTCCTCCTCCTCTCCCCCTTCCCTCCTTCCTCACCCTCCATCACTCCACAATCCCCCTCCCTTCTGGCACTGATGATGTTACCCAGTTGGGTAATGAAACGCCTGCAAGAAAGCCACCAAGTCCAGAGAGCACCAAGGACCCCACAGTCCTTTTCCTCTCCTCCTCCTCCTCCTCTCCCCCTTCCCTCCTTCCTCCTCCTCCATCACTCCACAATCCCCCTCCCTTCTAACACGGATGATGTTACCCAGTTGGGTAATGAAACACCTGCAAGAAAGCCACCAAGTTCAGAGAGCACCAAAGACCCCACAGTCCTTTTCCTCTCCTCCTCCTCCTCCTCCCCCTCCCTCCCCCTCCTCCTCCTCTCCCCCTTCCCTCCTTCCTCCTCCTCCTCCTCCATCACTCCACAATCCCCCTCCCTTCTAACACTGATGATGTTACCTAGTTGGGTAATGAAACGCCTGCAAGAAAGCCACCAAGTTCAGAGAGCACCAAGGACCCCACAGTCCTTTTCCTCTCCTCCTCCTCCTCCTCCTCCTCCTCTCCCCCTTCCCTCCTTCCTCCTCCTCCATCACTCCACAATCCCCCTCCCTTCTAACACGGATGATGTTACCCAGTTGGGTAATGAAACGCCTGCAAGAAAGCCACCAAGTTCAGAGAGCACCAAGGACCCCACAGTCCTTTTCCTCTCCTCCTCCCCCTCCCTCCTCCTCCTCCTCCTCTCCCCCTTCCTTCCTTCCTCCTCCTCCATCACTCCACAATCCCCCTCCCTTCTAACACTGATGATGTTACCCAGTTGGGTAATGAAACGCCTGCAAGAAAGCCACCAAGTTCAGAGAGCACCAAAGACCCCATAGTCCTTTTCCTCTCCTCCTCCTCCCCCTCCTCCTCCTCTCCCCCTTCCTTCCTTCCTCCTCCTCCATCACTCCACAATCCCGCTCCCTTCTAACACTGATGATGTTACCCAGTTGGGTAATGAAACGCCTGCAAGAAAGCCACCAAGTTCAGAGAGCACCAAGGACCCCATAGTCCTTTTCCTCTCCTCCTCCTCCTCCTCCCCCTCCCTCCCCCTCCTCCTCCTCTCCCCCTTCCCTCCTTCCTCCTCCTCCTCCTCCATCACTCCACAATCCCCCTCCCTTCTAACACTGATGATGTTACCTAGTTGGGTAATGAAACGCCTGCAAGAAAGCCACCAAGTTCAGAGAGCACCAAGGACCCCACAGTCCTTTTCCTCTCCTCCTCCTCCTCCTCCCCCATCCTTCCTCCTCCTCCTCCTCTCCCCCTTCCCTCCTTCCTCACCCTCCATCACTCCACAATCCCCCTCCCTTCTGGCACTGATGATGTTACCCAGTTGGGTAATGAAACGCCTGCAAGAAAGCCACCAAGTCCAGAGAGCACCAAGGACCCCACAGTCCTTTTCCTCTCCTCCTCCTCCTCCTCTCCCCCTTCCCTCCTTCCTCCTCCTCCATCACTCCACAATCCCCCTCCCTTCTAACACGGATGATGTTACCCAGTTGGGTAATGAAACGCCTGCAAGAAAGCCACCAAGTTCAGAGAGCACCAAAGACCCCATAGTCCTTTTCCTCTCCTCCTCCTCCTCCTCCTCCTCCTCCTCCTCCTCCTCCTCTCCCCCTTCCCTCCTTCCTCCTCCTCCATCACTCCACAATCCCCCTCCCTTCTAACACGGATGATGTTACCTAGTTGGGTAATGAAACGCCTGCAAGAAAGCCACCAAGGTCAGAGAGCACCAAGGACCCCACAGTCCTTTTCCTCTCCTCCTCCTCCTCCTCTCCCCCTTCCCTCCTTCCTCCTCCTCCATCACTCCACAATCCCCCTCCCTTCTAACACGGATGATGTTACCCAGTTGGGTAATGAAACGCCTGCAAGAAAGCCACCAAGTTCAGAGAGCACCAAAGACCCCATAGTCCTTTTCCTCTCCTCCTCCTCCTCCTCCTCCTCCTCCTCCTCCTCCTCTCCCCCTTCCCTCCTTCCTCCTCCTCCATCACTCCACAATCCCCCTCCCTTCTAACACGGATGATGTTACCTAGTTGGGTAATGAAACGCCTGCAAGAAAGCCACCAAGGTCAGAGAGCACCAAGGACCCCACAGTCCTTTTCCTCTCCTCCTCCTCCTCCTCCTCCTCCTCCTCCTCCTCTCCCCCTTCCTTCCTTCCTCCTCCTCCATCACTCCACAATCCCCCTCCCTTCTAACACGGATGATGTTACCCAGTTGGGTAATGAAACGCCTGCAAGAAAGCCACCAAGTTCAGAGAGCACCAAAGACCCCATAGTCCTTTTCCTCTCCTCCTCCTCCTCCTCCTCCTCCTCCTCTCCCCCTTCCCTCCTTCCTCCTCCTCCATCACTCCACAATCCCCCTCCCTTCTAACACTGATGATTTTACCTAGTTGGGTAATGAAACGCCTGCAAGAAAGCCACCAAGTTCAGAGAGCACCAAAGACCCCATAGTCCTTTTCCTCTCCTCCTCCTCCTCCTCTCCCCCTTCCCTCCTTCCTCCTCCTCCATCCTCCACAATCCCCCTCCCTTCTAACACGGATGATGTTACCCAGTTGGGTAATGAAACGCCTGCAAGAAAGCCACCAAGTTCAGATAGCACCAAAGACCCCATAGTCCTTTTCCTCTCCTCCTCCTCCTCCTCCCCCATCCTTCCTCCTCCTCCTCCTCTCCCCCCTTCCCTCCTTCCTCCTCCTCCATCACTCCACAATCCCCCTCCCTTCTAACACTGATGATGTTACCTACTTGGGTAATGAAACGCCTGCAAGAAAGCCACCAAGTTCAGATAGCACCAAAGACCCCATAGTCCTTTTCCTCTCCTCCTCCCCCCTCCCTCCTCCTCCTCCTCCTCTCCCCCTTCCCTCCTTCCTCCTCCTCCATCACTCCACAATCCCCCTCCCTTCTAACACTGATGATGTTACCTACTTGGGTAATGAAACGCCTGCAAGAAAGCCACCAAGTTCAGAGAGCACCAAAGACCCCATAGTCCTTTTCCTCTCCTCCTCCTCCTCCTCTCCCCCTTCCCTCCTTCCTCCTCCTCCATCACTCCACAATCCCCCTCCGTTCTAACACTGATGATTTTACCTAGTTGGGTAATGAAACGCCTGCAAGAAAGCCACCAAGTTCAGAGAGCACCAAAGACCCCATAGTCCTTTTCCTCTCCTCCTCCTCCTCCTCTCCCCCTTCCTTCCTTCCTCCTCCTCCATCACTCCACAATCCCCCTCCCTTCTAACACGGATGATGTTACCCAGTTGGGTAATGAAACGCCTGCAAGAAAGCCACCAAGTTCAGAGAGCACCCAGCACCTCTCATTTCAACCCTGAGCTACGAATATTCATCCCGTAGTAAAATAAATAATTTCCCCCGCCCCCGATTGCTGAATCTCGGATTAAGTTGGGTCTACGGGATCCTCAGAGTGAGTCTGAAAGAAGAGGCTGTGATTATTATTTATTTATTTATTTATTTAACCAAATCGACGGTTGGAACTGCAGAAAAGCAGACGCCAACTGCTCCCTTCCAAAGAAATTTGGCAAGAGGACAAGTCACTTTAGAAGCAAAACGTTTCTGTCTGCCTGGAGATCTCGCATGGGGCCTCTCTTCTTGCAAAATCTGCATGAAAGGCAGAGGGCTTGGCATCTCCAGGCCAGTTCCCACGGCATCCATGATCTCTCAGGACACTCCACTCTGGTTCCCCTGACCCAAGATGACCTTTGTCATATGGCATCCAAAGGCATTTTTTTCGCTCCTCCGTCTCTGTCTCTTCCTTCTTCATTCCAGACAGAGATGAAAAATTATGGGGGTGGGTGGGTGGGGAATGGGAAAGACCCGGAGTTTCGAAGTCGTTGTGGACAGGAAGGAGTTTTGGGCTTAATTTGGAATTTGATTCCTGACGTAGGAGGAAGGAGGTGCTGAAATCGCCATATTGGTGTTAGAGTAAGGATGTCGACTCTCGGCAATTTTTAAGACTTGTGGACTTCAACTCCCAAAATTCTCCCCAGCCAGTGTAGCTTACTCTCTTGTAATCCCTTCCTCTGCAATCTCTCTCCACTTTAGGGGAGTAAGAGAAAAAGAAACAGGAATTGGCTGGCTGGGGAATTCTGGGAGTTGAAGTCCACAAGTCTTAAAGTTGCCGAAGATGGACACTTTCGGTGTAGACCCTAAAATAGCCCCCATCAAACTCCTAAAACCAAACCGAAAAACCCCCAGTGTTGGAGCATACACAACTTCTAGAGGCAAGTCGTTCCACTGGTTAATTGTTCTGTCAAGAAAATTCTAACTTAGTTTTAGGTTGCTTCCCTCCTTGGTTCGTTTCCATCTGTTGCCCACCAATTTGCTGAAAAAGAAAGAGGGCGGAAGATTTAACTAGAGGCCGTCCTGGACTTACGACCATTCCAGTGGTGGGATTCAAATTGTTTTACCGCTGGTTCAGTGGCCATTGTCAGGATTCTGGCAGTTACCCCTATTTAAATATGTGTCTCGAGCCAAATTTCCAAAACTTAAAAAGGATTTATTGGGCGTTAAGATGTCCGGCACTGCCTGGGTGTATCCGACTCTGAGACACATGATATTCGGTTGCTTGCTTTTCCTGAGAAGTTATCACAAGGCATATCTCAAAATGGAAGGTATAATGAACTTAAAATGAACTTAATTTTGAAATCCGAGCTCTTCTTCAAAAGTTATGCATTGTTGCTAAACTGAGTTATACCTTCCATTTTGAGATATACCTTGTCATAACTTCTCAGGAAAAGCAAGCAACCGAATATCATGTTTACGTTCAATGTTTCGCATCCCGCAGAACATGAAAATGAATTTAATTTTGAAATCCGAGCTCTTCTTCAAAAGTTATGCATTGTTGTTAAACTGAGTTATACCTTCCATTTTGAGATATACCTTGTCATAACTTCTCAGGAAAAGCAAGCAACCAAATATCATGTTTACGTTCAATGTTTTGCATCCCGCAGAACATGAAAATGAATTTAATTTTGAAATCCGAGCTCTTCTTCAAAAGTTATGCATTGTTGTTAAACTGAGTTATACCTTCCATTTTGAGATATACCTTGTCATAACTTCTCAGGAAAAGCAAGCAACCGAATATCATGTTTACGTTCAATGTTTCGCATCCCGCAGAACATGAAAATGAACTTAATTTTGAAATCCGAGCTCTTTTTCAAAAGTTATGCATTGTTGCTAAACTGAGTTATACTTTCCATTTTGAGATATGCCTTGTGATAACTTCTCAGGAAAAGCAAGCAACCGAATATCATGTTTACGTTCAATGTTTCCCATCCTGCAGAACATGAAAATGAAGTTAATTTTGAAATCCGAGCTCTTCTTCAAAAGTTATGCATTGTTGTTAAACTGAGTTATACCTTCCATTTTGAGATATACCTTGTCATAACTTCTCAGGAAAAGCAAGCAACTGAATATCATGTTTACGTTCAATGTTTCACATCCCACAGAACATGAAAATCATTGCCACCCTTGACCCTAGTTTTCCCTCCATCTCCCTGGGTGTATCCTAATTCATATTCTCCAATGGGACGCATCCCTAGCCCAGAGTCATCAATCATGCTCTCCAGTTAGAATTTTGCTCACGGCAGAAACTTCAGTCACCTAGTTACTATCTTTGAAAACATTTATGGAATGCACTTTCGGTTTGCAAACTGCCACACTGTTCCCCCCACCCCCTCCTGCTGGCAACTCTAAAGACCATAGAAATAATGGATGAGTTGACAGGCATAGCTTGGTGGGTGTGCTTTTCCTAAACACACGCGCGCAGCTTTCCAAACACCAGCTGAGGCTCTGTCGTGCCAATCTTGCTGAGAGAATAAAGAAGTGGAAAGCAGAGGAACTCTGATCTTATGCTTTCTTCTTCTTCCTCCGCTGATCGTCGAGGCTTTTTTTGACTACCAGTTCGACTGAACCGCTCTGAAGCAGTAGCATACCACCACTGGACCATTCATTTAAGATAGATAGAATACTTCATTGGCCAAGTGGGACTGGACACACAAGGAATTCGTCTTGGTGCAAATGCTCTCAGGGTCCGTAAAAGAAAAGAGACATCCGTCAAGAGTCAAGAATCATCAGGTCCAACACTTAATGATAATAGTCACAGGGTTCAATAAGCAATCAAATCATACTAGGAAACAGTCCGTATAATTGTAAGGATACAAGTGGCAAAGTTACAGTCACACAGTCACAAGTGGGATGGATGATAAGGAGTGATGAGAAGATTAATAGCAATAGTAATGCAGTCCTTGTAAATAGTTGGACAGTGTTGATGGGATCAGTTGTTTAGCAGAGTGATGGTGTTTGGGGAAAACTGTCCTTGTGTCTAGTTGTTCCGGTGCGCAGGGCTCTATAGCGTCGTTTTGAGGGAAGGACTTGAAATAGTTTATGTCCGGGATGTGAGGGGTCTGTAAATATTTTCCCAGCCCTCTTTTTGACTCATGCAGAATGCAGGTCCTCCATAGAAGACAGGTTGGTAGTAATTGTTTTTTTTTTCTGTAATCCTAATTACTCTCTGAAGTCTGTGTCTGTCCTGTTGAGTCGCAGAACCAAACCAACCTTTTGGACCTCAGAGACCACCAAAGTCATACTTTTAAATCCTGCGGACCACTAATATGAATTTTGACTGACAGTGGCTTGCTGACATGGGTAGGAAAGTCGTTTCCATATTCCAGAGCTGCAGGAGTCGCAGGACTGGCCCTTTGGTCATTCCAGAGCAGCTGCTCCTCCATCTGGATGCATCGGCCTGCCATGGACTGGAGGAGCTGCTCCGGGATAGCCAAAGGGCCAATCCTGTGACTACTGAAGCTCTGGAATATGGGACTGACTTTCCCACCCACGTCAGCAAGCCACCCCGGGGTGGATTCCCCTCCTCCGCCGTTGGTCTTCCAGTTTCAACTCATGTGGCTCTCCTCAAGGTAAAGTTTGCGCTTGGCTGAAGGGTGGGGGCCAGCAGGTGGGTGAGCCATGTGGGCAGCATATCCTTGTGTTCCCACGCAGCCTGGATTCATTGCTTTGGGGGGGGGGACATTTTTCTGCAAACCACCAAAATTTTCTCACGGACCACCAGTGGTCCCCGGCCCACTGGTTGGCGACCCCTGGTTTGGTGACCATCCGGACTTATATCTGAATAAAACTTAGTCGTGTGAAGCCAGGGAGCCCATAGCAACGTCCTAAGATGATTTGTTGGCTTTTTTTTAAAAAAAAAAAAAAACTTAAGTGCAACTTTCCATGAACGTGTCCTTGCATTGGAGAGCCAACCTGAAGTTGATCTGAACTTCGTGTCTTTGGCTTTCCAGCCTGCCAAAGGAGGCCCAATCCTTCTCCACCCAGGAGAACACCTCCGTCCATTTCTCTGTCTCAAGACTTGCACGGCCGATGGGTAAGGCCAGGAACAACAAGCTTCCCCAGGGTCATAATATTTGCCGTGGCCAGAGGGACAAAGGCTTCCTTGTGCTCTCCAATAAAGCTACTTTGGTTTGAACCACAGCAGAATTCCAGATGTTTCCAGTTTAGGAAAATAAAAGGCCGCCCTTTAGAGAAATATTTCCGTTCACTTAGAAGAGCTGCAACTCAATAACATGGGACTCAAACTTTGGGGCTGCTCCCATTCCTTCTCCTTCCAGGCCCGGCTGCATTCTAGACACAAACCACTAGAGGGCGTAGCAAAGTCCCTAACTCTATATTGCACCTTGGTGGCCGTTGGGAGATTTGCACGTACATCCTCTACAGAAGAGTAAACCAAGGGTGTCAAAACTTGATTTCATTGAGGGCCACATCAGGGTTGTGTTTGACCTTGGGGAAGGGGCATGACCAGGGGGCACCTGTGATGGACAAAGGCTAAGGCAGGACTTCCCTGAGACCCTCCCTCCCTCTCATTATAATCCTTCCTTCCTTCGTTATTATTATACATTCAATATATACAACTATATCTAGTATGTATCCTGGGTTCATTTATCATGTATACCTTTTTTCTTGTGCTCTACCCAGCTGTACCACTTATCCCAGACCAAATAATACTCTGACTCTCCCTTCCCAATTTAATTTGTAGCTTTTTTGAATAACGATGTCTATCGGCGGTACATTGGGCTGTTTCCAATATTGCGCTAAAGAAATTCACGCCGCTGTTAATAGGTGGATGATCAGATATCTCACTTTGGGAGGGTATTCTCCTTTAATCATTCCGAGGAGGAACAGTTCCGGTTTCCACTCCAGTCCACATTCGATAATGTCTTCTATCCATATTCTTATCCTTGTCCAATATTTTTTAATCTCGGGGAACGTCCACCAAAGATGGAAATAGGTACCAAGTTTCTCTTTGCATTTCCAACAGCTTGGATTTGCTCTTGGGTATATTTTAGCTAATCTAGAAGGTGCCAGATGCCCTCTGTATATCATTTTATATAAATTTTCCTTATTTGGTATTGATTTTGTAAATGTAAGGGTTTTTTTTTTGCCAAATTTCCTTCCAATCATCCAAATCTATAGTCTAACCGAAATTTTTTGCCCAAGCTAACATTGGTCCTTTCACAATTTCCTCAGCTAATTCATATTCTAATAGGAAATTATACAATGTATATATCATATTTTTCTCCGGATCCAGGAATATTTTATCTGAGTATCTTTTGTTTCAAATCCGTGTTCTTTTGCGTTCCTAATATGTCTCATTTTTATTTGAAAGTAGGAACAATTGTCAATAATTATTCCTTGGGTTTTCCTTGGGAATCGATTTAAGTGATCCCTCATTATATAGTATTTGGTGGTATTTAAGCTTTTGGCTAATGTCCATCATGTTAGGATGGAACATCGCCTCCATTGTTGAAAGCCATCTCAGGATTTCAGTATAATGGTCTCTTCTAATATCTGTCCAGATTTTAATCAAAGATTTACGTGAAGTGTGCCTGGAGAAATATGAATGACTTTTGTTATTTGGGTTCCACAAAAATGCGTGCCATCCTATTTGTAAATCATGGCCCTCGAGTGTTAAAATTCTATTTTAAAACTTTTTTTAAAAAAAAAAAAATTCCTTCCTTCCTCCCTTCTTTCGTTCCTTCGTTCCTTCCTTCCTTCCTTCCTCCCTTCCACTTATAAAGATTCTGATGGAGGAATGTTAAGTACTGAGCGTGGGCGCAAGAATGGAGATGAGCCGGTGAAACGGTGAACTTCAAAACTCTTTATTTACATGGTGTGACAGCTCAAACTCAATGGCTGCTACAGCCTTCCTTATATAGGCAACTTATTAGATATTCAACCAATGAGAGAGGCTCGTTAATGGCCAATCAGATTCACCTGAACAGACCAATCTGATATCGCCATTAACGGCCAATCAGAAGTGCAGGGCCAGAACCCTGCACTTGACTTCAAGCTCTTGATAACTTTATTAACCCATTTATTCATTCACAACAAGGAAGGAGGTGATGAAGAAAATATTGGCATGTGCAGAAAAATAGTAGCTTAACGCTAGCAATTAGAGAACAAGAAGAAATGGAGCATTATATGATTTGGGATTTATTTTATAAATGGTTGGGAAATAAAGCAAGAAATTAAATGATATGGTTATATATGATACATAATGCTGAATAGGCTATAACCGTGATGGCGAACCTATGGCATGCGTGCCGGAAGTGGCACACAGAGCCACTTCTGCCGGCATACGAGAGGTCATCCAGAAGAGCCCCACTGTGCATGCGTGCGCCCCCACCAGCCAGCTGTCGGGTATCTGCCGCGCAAGCATGGCGGGGAGACACACGTGTGTGCAATCGTGTGCCTGCACAGAGGTGTGCGGTGTGGAGGGTGCACGTATATGCAGAGACGTGGATGCAGGGGGTCACGCATGGATGCACAGAGGGCAGGGGAGTTGCATGCACGTTGTTTTGTGGGTGCAGGCACATAATATGAATGTCAACTTGGTAAGAAATTTATACAAATATCAATATGTGCACAAGATATATGTACCCAGTCGACACCCTGTATAGCTGAAAGATGGCTTTGTTTTTTTGTTTTTGTTATAAAAATTAAAAAAAACTTTTTATAAAAAGAAACAATGATTCACATAGTGACCATTCCCAGTTACAATAATACTGGAAAAAAGGGACTTATGACTGCTTTTCAGAGTTATGACCATTGCAACATCCCTATGATTATGTGATCAAAATTCAGACGTTTGGCAACTGACTCGTATTTATGACGGTTGCCATATCCTCAGCTCAAGTTATCCCCTTTTGCAACCTTCTGAAAAGCCACGGGGGGAGCCCAACTCCCTTAAACAACTGAGTCCCAACTCCCAGGATTCACTTAACGACCGCGGCAAGGAAGGCGGGAAAAAATGGAGCTTCGCTTCACTTGTGTCTCACTTAACCATGGAAATGTTGGGCTCCGTTGCTTGTCATTAAGTGAAGGGCGACCTGTATCGAGGCATAAGAAGTCCAGAGGAGCTCAACATCTGGATTTGCGGGTTCAAAAAATGCTGAAACTTCATTCTCTCTGCCGGATGTGGAGGCCGCAGGGCAGGCCCAAATTACTCTGGCTTTAAAATAAACTTCAATGAACTTTAATGTGAAGTTTAAATAAATAGGTTTAAAAGGTTTCCTTTTGAGACATTTTTCCCTTCCCCACCCAATAATGCGTGGACAGTCTCACAAATTCCTTTCTGATTCACCGGCTCCAATTCCTCACTTCTTCTTTTTTACTATTATTTTTAAAAAATTATTTTTAACATACAGTAAATCCATTCCACTTCAATCGTGTGCCGACTAGGTGCATATTATTTTCTTATATTTAAACTTATGTTTGTTTTTATTTATATTATATTGTAAGCATTTGACAAAATCAATAAATATTTCATGTGCTTCACAATTACTAATAATATTCTTCTTAACAGTATAACCATATAACAATAATCACATTCCCATATATATATAATATGTCATATTCAGTATATCTATTACACTAGTTTCTCTTATTCCTTTATCATTATGTCTAATCCCTTTTAATTATTTATTTTCTAACCTTTTTCAGATTCTTCTTTTTCTTTATTTCTAGTGTCAGTATATTCATTTCTGCACATTCAAATATTTTTTCAATTATTTTTCCCTCTATCGATATCTTATCGCCTTTTCAATTTTAAGCAAATGCAATTCTAGCTGCTGTTAATAGAATAGAATAGGATGGGATGGGATGGGATGGGATGAGATGGGACGGGACGGGACGGGACGGGACAGAACAGAACAGAACAGAACAGAACAGAACAGAACAGGACGGGACGGGATGGGACAGGACAGGACAGAACAGAACAGAACAGAATAGAATAGAATAGAATAGAATAGAATAGAGCAGAGTAGAGTAGAGTAGAATAGAGCAGAGTAGAGTAGAATAGAATGGAATAGAAAGAGTAGAGTAGAGTAGAGTAGAGTAGATAGAACAGAACAGAACAGAACAGAATAAAAAATAGCATAGCATAGTGTTAAGCCTGGGTTCCCCAACCAGGGTTAAGGAGACAAGCTAAACAGAATGTGCAGCGTTAGTCAGATAGGCACACAGATAAATGAGTGAGATAAGTTTGTATGTTTGTTAACATACAGTAAAAATAACAGATACGCTTGTGCTATCAAAAGATAGTTTATTCCATTTAGAGTTTATAGCATAGTCAAAATAACAGTCCATTAGTCATGTATCGTATCAGTTAGTCCATTCAAGGATATTCAATTAGCAAAGTCCGTGTAGAATATCCTATGTCAGTTCACTAACAAATCAGTCCTTTGTTTATCTCTCCCGTTCGAGTAACGCAGTCTTGAGTCCATGCAGTAATTAGGGATCATCAAAGCCAGAGAGAGAGCAAGCTGTGGTCTTGCATCTTTTAAAGTGCTTTCACAACCACTCCCTTAATTACAGTCCTATATTTAAAGTTGCAGACACTTTAACTTATAAACCATGATTACATATTTATTATTTTACCTAAACCAGTTAGGGTAAACAATGTTATCCCTAACACATAGCATAGCATAGCATAGCATAGCATAGCAAAAAAAAAATTTTTTGGCCAAGTATGATTGGACACACAAGGAATTTGTCTTGGTGCAAATGCTCTCTGTGTACATAAAAGAAAAGAGACATTCAAAAACTTCCGGTTTCCGTGGCTTCGGGGCAGCAGGAATTCGCGACAGCTCGCGATTCCTGCTGTGCTAGCCGTCGAGGTACCCCCGATCCAGATGGGTCAGGGGGATATGGCTGCCCTGTAGGGACAGCTGAAGATAGAGGGGAGTCGGAAAGGGAGGTGGGGGCATCGCAGACCCCCCCTTTCTCCGGGAAAACCCCTTTTTCCCAAGGCGGTGGAGCGGCGGTCAGCAATGGCCGCCACGAAGAAGCCAGCAACCGGGTAAGAACTGTGCTGGAGGAAGTGTGAAGAGTGAAAGTTCTGTCTGAGCCGGGTCAAGTAACACCTTTTAAATTGCCTGGAATTGAGCTGTTTGTTGCTGGAGGATACATTGTATCCCTAAGAAGAGCGAAAAGCTGTTAAAGGGAATTTTTTTTTTTTTTTTACTCTCCCACCCCACGGAAAAAGCAGAAATATTTGGATATATTAGACATTGAAAGTGGATTGCTTTGAAAGCTGAAGCTAAGAGACAAAGGGATTTTTGGACATTGAAAAATGTGAGAAATTGGAAAATCTCTGCTGGAGGTATGGATTTTTGATTATTAAAATTCTCATTGCAAGTGGGAAGGGAGAAAAAAAAAATTGGAGCAGAAGCTGAAAAAGGAGGAGATTGATTAGAACGTCTTTGTGGATCCCAAAAGAAGATATATGGTAATTGGACCTCTTTGATTAAAAATTAATTCAGAAAGAGAAAGAGAAGAAGGAAGAAAAGTATTAACTTTTGGAACTTTTTTTCTTTTTTTTAATTGCTTTTGATTGTCTTTGATTAAAAATTCTTGTGGTTGTTTTGGAAAAAGTTTCCCTTTTCATAATGGCATCGTCTGTGGATGAACTAGAGATTGATTATCAAAAATATAAAAAAGAAGATACTTTGGGCGCTTTGTTTCAATTTTTAGAAATGGCGTTATGTTCCTTTGAAAAGTTGATTACGCAGCAGAAGGACTGGGACAAGGAAGAAGAGGAAGAAGAAGCCATCTTTGATGAACAATGGGTCCCTTCTGGAGAGGAGGACAAAAAGGATAAGAAAAAGGGGATTTTAAGAATTATAAAAACAACCAAAAGAGAGAAAAATGAGCGAAAAGATGGAGGCAAGGTTAGAAAGCAAAGGAAAAGGAGCAAGAAAAGCGAAGAGAAAAAACAAAGGGGTAGAAAGGGCAAGGAGAAGAATAAGCAAGAGAGAAAGGGGGGGAGGAGAAGCCTTAATGTGGGGAAGCAAGACCTAAGGAAAAAAAGTTTATTTAGAGATAATGGGTGAATTTAATTTAGATTAAAAGAGGGATTCTGGAGGGTATATAAGAGTGTGTTTTTATATGTATATTTAGAATATAAAATTTATTATGTAATTTTAGAATTTTTTTTAAACAGAATCCCAAGAAAGATTGCTATATGTAGTATTTCTAAGTTAGGGTAATGAGTTATAGATGTTACTCCAATTGGTGTACAGGAGAAGTATAGTAAAAGAAAAAAAAGATGAATGGATAATTGGAAATAGAACAGACAAAGAATGTTATTGAAAATGGTAATAAGATATGGAAGGATATATATGCTTTTTTTTTTTTGGGATTTTGTGTATTGATAAAAGGCAATAAAATTTTAATTAATAAATAATTTGGATGGAAAAGAGAAGTAGGGACAAGATATGAAGTTAATATTATATGAAATATTGATATTATAATCTGGAAATGTTATGTTTTATTGGTCTATTATTATTATTTTTTCTTAGAAAAGAATTTATAAGCTGCTATGCCTTGATTTTTTGTGTATTGTTTTTATAAAACTGTTAAAAATGGTTTTTATATATATATATAAAAAAGAAAATGATAATAAGATTTGGAAGGAGATATGGGTTGAATATGATGTTTGAATTTGTGTCTGTGTGAAGAGTTTTAACCCGGGAACAGACAACCTTCAGAAAAGATCTTTTAGTTTTGTTTATGTTTTGTGTTTGTATGTTTGTGTACTGTGCTTATGATAAAACTAACAAAATTTGTTTTTTATAAAAAAAAAAAAAAAGGAAAGAATCAATAAAACCTTGGAGGAATGCTAGACGAGAATAATTTATACAAGCCAGAAATGAAAAGAATATGATGACTATAAAATGGATAAATATGGAAGAGAAATGAAATTGAATAGGAGTAAAGAGAAAAAAATGAGAAACTTGCTGAAAGATGTTTGTGTGTCCATATGGAGATGGGATAAATTGGAATTATGCTGTATAAAAATAATGTTTTGTTTGACTTGTAAGGATTTACAATGTTAAGAGGTTTTATGTGTTTATGTATTTAATGGTTAATGATGTGTTGTTTTATCTTTAAAATTAATAAAAATTTGTTTCAAAAAAAAAAAAAGAAAAGAGACATTCGTCAAGAGTCAAAAATCATCAGGTACAACACTTAATAATAGTCATAGGGTATAAAAATAAAAAAAATATTTCAGGCTTCAAATCTATATGTTGTTTAATCATGTTTTTCCAACCACGTATATATTTTAGTCCAATATCTTTTAGCTACTATACTCGTCCACCACATATGGTAGTATGTTCCTGTATTTGGTGACACTTCCTCAATTTCTGACTGTGGACAAACTGACTTAAGAGTTCCCACTTCTATATGAATAATCCTCGACTTATAACATGTCCATTTAGTGACTGTTTGAAAATTTACAACGGCGCTGAAAAAAAAGTAACTTTTTTCACCCTTGATGGCCGTAGTGTCACATGAACCGAATTGGGACGCTTGGCCACTGACTCATATTTATGACAGGTTGAAGCATCCAGGGGAGGGTGTCACATGATCCCCAGTTTCACTTAACGATGGCGGCGAGGAAGGTTGTAAAAAGAGGCAAAATTCCTTTCACGACTGTTGGTCTCCCTTAGCGAGAGAAATGTTGGCCTCAGTGGCAGTCGTAACCCGAGGATTTCCTGTATCTATGGAACCAATGAAATGGAGATAAGCTGGTGAGTTTTGGTGGATTTGGAGGGATGAGTCCCAAGTCCCCCATCCTCTCCTGAAGTGGGGGTCTTAAAGCCCTGAAGAACCCCCTTTTATTCAGATTTATGAAGTAAAACACCCAATTTTGGGGTTCCTTTGAATGCATTTTACTTCAAATCTGTCTTTTTTGTGTGTGTGCAATTCATTGTCTACTGCTTTGCTATGAAGCTATAGCAGAGGTCTCCAAACATGGCAACTTTGAGACGTGTGACTTCAATTCCCAGAATTCCCCAGCCAGTCGGCTGGGGAATTCTGGGAGTTGAAGTCACACGTCTCAAAGTTGCCATGTTTGGAAGTCCCTGAGCTACACAGATAACATCTGTGAGGTTTTCAGGAGAGGAATTTTATACAAAGAGAGCTTTTCTTCACCGGATTGAAACAGGAGCCCCTCATAGGGGGTCAAAAAAAGTCAACATGGATATCAACTATTGAAGCTTTTTCTGATCCAATAATATATAAAAAGGAAAAACAGTTAGATATGGGGAGATATTGAATGAAAAGGGTGAACTTAAATCTATGCAAGCGTTGGAAGAACAAGGTGTAAAAATGAATTGTTTTTCATATTTGCAAATACAATCTAGGTTTGATAAAGCCTCTAAGGCAGAAAGTATTTATGATAAGTTGACTGACTTAGGTAAAATCTTGATGGATACTGATGAAAAGGTCATTTAAAAACTTTATGGACATCCGTTAGAATTTAAATTGGAAACAATGATTGCTTGAGGCAAAATTTTTGGATATGGCATTGATTTAGAAAAATGGCAAAAATTGTGGTCTCAAAATTATAAAATGACAATGCCAACTGCATATAATGAAAATTTGTATAAGATTTTTTACAGGTGGCACCTACCCCCCGACGAGACTTGCGAGGATGCTCAAGAATAAATCGGATAAAGAGACTACAGTTTATTTGTCCCTTATTAGATGGACCATCTCTCCTCACCCTCTCAAAATTCTAGCAGGGCAGGTATTGTGGCTTGCCTGCACAAGTTGTGTGAACTTAGAGCATCTGCCCAGTGTAAAGTTTTATGACTGCACACACTCTATTGGCTTGTATCAGGTGGGCCATCGTTTGGAACAAAGTCAATAATAATATTGGCTTTCCTTCTATGCTCCAAAAACAAGGAAGGTGGCTTGCAGTTTCGATGCAATATTTGTTTTAATTAAACCACTCAAACCCTCCCAGACACTTGTCTCTGGAGATCGTACGTCATCCTGGTCAGGGTTGCCCCAAAGATGCTTTCTGAAGAGGCAAATAGACTTTCTTCGGTGTTATTTTTAAGACATTTCACTTCTCATCCAAGAAGCTTGTTCAGTTCAGACTGAGTGGAACTGATCTGAAAAATTGAAGAAGCTTACTGATACAGATTAACAGAGTTGGAAGGGACCTTGGAGGTCATCTAGTCCAACCCCCCTGGCCAAGCAGGAGACCCTCCACCATTTCTGACCGAGGGCAGTCCAGTCTCTTCTTGAAAGCCTCCAGGGATGAAGCTCCCACAACTTCTGAAGGCAACTTCTGTTCCATGGATTGATTGCTCTCCCTGTCAGAAAGTTTCTCCTTATTTCCAAGTTGAATCTCTTCTTGTTCAGTTTCCATCCATTGTTCCTTGTCTGGCCTTCGGGTGCTTTGGAAAATAGCTTGACCCCCTTCCTCCTCTCTGGGGCAGCCCCTCAAATATTGGAAGATGTTCTCCTGTCTCCCCTGGTCCTTCTCTTCCCTAGACTAGCCAGGCCCAGTTCCTGCAACCATCCATCGTATGTTTTTGTCTCCAGTCGCCTCATCATCCTGGTTGCTCTTCTCTGCACTTTTTCTAGAGTCTTAACATCCTTTTTATAGTGTGATGACCAAAACTGGATGCAGTACTCTAGGTGTGGGCTTACTAAGGCTTTACAGAGGGGTATTAGTGTCTCACTTGAGGTACTAAGCTTCTTGAGAAGTGACATGCCTTCAAGGAAAAAAAAAAAGGCCAGTTGCCTTTTGAAAAATGCACTTTTGGGATAACCATGGCCTGTATGACTGAGAATCTCTATAAACATTTAGCTATACAATTTGGGATGAAGATCCTTTGAATGGGGCGGGAGTAGAAATGGATTTCCAGCGGGAAAAATTGCAGACCCTTTGCACCACTCAGGTAGCCCTGAGGACACAGACAAACCTCCAAGTGGCCTCAACGACCCTCTAAAAAGGATGCAAATGATCAGCTTTTCTGCAAGGAATATAAACCCTTCCATTCTCCACCATCCAGTCAGAGCTGAAGAAGCTTCTTGGATGAGAAGCGAAACGTCTTCAAAAGAAAAAAGGAAGCCCAGTTGCCTCCTGAAAAAAAAACACCTTTGGGACCCCACAGACCCATCAATAATGATTCTTTAAAAAGAAGAAGAAAAAAATAACATTTATTTCCTACTTGCAAACTCTTTACCTACGACCAGAATTGACCCTCAAATTTCTGCGGTTAAACAAGAGTTAAGCGAGTTTTGCCCCCATTTTACAACTTTTCCTGGCCGCAGTTGTTAAGCGAATCATTGCAGCGATTCCCAGTCATTAAGTGAACCTGGCTTCCCCATTGATTTCGGCTAATCAGAAGATCACAAAGTGGGATCACATGTAACCCCAGGACCATGCAATTGTTTGAATTTTGATCCAGGCGGATTCTGCAACGGTGGTTAAGTGTGAAAAGGGATTCTAAGTCCCTGACTTTTTAAAAGCTCCGTTGCAGCTTCTGTCCCTAAATGAATGGTCGTAAGTTCGAGGACCGCCTGAGGTTTATATTTTTCCAGCTTCGCCTCCACCCCTTTGATGTTTCCTGGGGGGCTCCCAAGGAGAGATTGGCCTTTCATTTTGGGAGAGGGTTAAATTTTAATCGTGGCTCATTGCTACACGCAGGAGCAATGCAGACATGTTTTTCCAAGCGGGGAAGATGGAAATGTAACCAAAGGCGCAGAAAGCCCTCCGGGGTGGGATTGGCTTTGTAGTCCTTGCAAATTAAGAGCAGCCCATTAAGGCTTCTGAGTCATCCTGCCCACGCCTGCCATGGATACCCTCAAGGGAGCCCGTCTCGCACGCTTCCAGACAGGTGCCGTGGAAAAACCGCTAAAGGATGCTAATGTAATCCTTTTTTGTGTGTGTGTGTGTGAAAGGAGAGATTTATTAATTTATTTACAGAAAATGCTTTGCGTATAAAAGCTTTTGGCTGTTGGTCAGCAGGGCAAAATGAGTCCTCTGGAGAAATTTTGCACACCCAGCAAGAAAGAGAGAAGAGATTTTGTATTCCTGCCTTGGAGAGGGTTGGGACGTAGCCTAGGTAGGAGCTGGTCAGGGTTCCAGATGCACTCAGTGGAGCCCTCCAGGCTGGGTGGAGTAGCATGCAGAGGGTGAGAGAGAGAAGGAAGTCAATCCATCCATCCAGTTTTTTTTAATTTATATACTTATTTTTCAAATGTATATAACTGCCCATCTCCTCAGAAAGGGACTCTGGGTGATATAAAGCCGGCTGGGTGACTTTGGGCCAATCACCAGGAGACGGTGAGTTCTAGTCCCGCCTTAGGCATGAAAGCCGGCTGGGTGACTTTGGGCCAATCACCAGGAGACGGGGAGTTCTAGTCCCGCCTTAGGCATAAAAGCCAGCTGGGTGACTTTGGGCCAATCACCAGGAGACAGTGAGTTCTAGTCCCGCCTTAGGCATGAAAGCCAGCTGGGTGACTTTGGGACTATCACCAGGAGATGGTGAGTTCGAGTCCCGCCTTAGGCATGAAAGCCAGCTGGGTGACTTTGGGCCAATCACCAGGAGACGGGGAGTTCTAGTCCCACCTTAGGCATGAAAGCCGGCTGGGTGACTTTGGGACTATCACCAGGAGATGGTGAGTTCGAGTCCCGCCTTAGGCATGAAAGACAGCTAGGCCAATCACCAGGAGGCGGTGAGTTCTAGTCCTGCCTTAGGCATGAAAGCCTGCTGGGACCAGTCATTCTCTCGGCCCAGCCCGCCTCACAAGGTTGTTGTGGGGAAAATAGAAGCTGGTTGGGGAATTCTGGGAGTGGAAGTCTTCCCATCTTAAAAGTTGAGAAACATTGTGCTAGATAATTAAATGATCATTTATTTGCATTTATAAGCTGCCCAATTCCAATGGACTCTTTTAGGCTGATGCTTATAATACCCAGCCAATAAATCCTGCCTTTCAGCTGCCATCCTAACCGGGCATGTGCCTGCCATCTTACGCCAGCTGCTTCGCTTAACCCAGCTGTCCTGTCTCCCTGCAGACCCTCCTACTACCCCATTGTCCCAGCCTGGCGCAAGAGGCATGGGGCTGGCACCCACCTCCTCCCCAAGGATTTTATTTGGATGTCAAACATCAAAGGGCAGCTGCTATCTTCAACGGCATCAAGGATGGTGCCAGAGGCAAGACTGTACAACCCGATCTGGCTGGGATCCAACAGGTCACTGTCCTGAGATCTATCAGCAAGTGGCGCCTTGAAAAAAGGGAAAATATTTATCCACCCACAAGTGGTGAAATAAACACCCGGAAAGAGGCAGGGTGACCTTCTTACCTGAAAGGCAAAATTAGGGGTAGGGTATGATCAGCCTGAATTTTTTACTTTAGGGAAAGCAGGACTCCACTGGGAAAAAAAAATTGCTTGGGTGGGAAATACAGATAGTCACAAATAGAATAACAGAGTTGGAAGGGACCTTGGAGGTCTTCTAGTCCAACCCCCCATACCATTTTAGACAAATGGCTGTCCAATCTCTTCTTTAAAACCTCCAGTGTTGGAGCGTTCACAACTTCTGGTGGCAAGCAGTTCCACTGGTTAATCGTTTTAACCGTCAAGAAGTTTCTCCTTAATTCCAGGTTGCTTCTCTCCTTGATGAGTTTCCACCCACAGCTTCTTGTCCTGGGGGGAGTGGGGGGGGGGAAGGTGCTTTGGAGAATAAGTTGACCACCACCACCCTCTTCTTGTAGCAACCTCTGAGATTTTGGAACACTGCTATCCTATCACCCTGAGTCCTTCTTTTCATTCAAGTAGACATACCCAATTCCTGCAACCTGTCAACTCGTAAAGCATTCCTATGCTTTGTTTTTGAGTTGCCATAAACTGGGGAGGGGGGCGGAATCTGAAGGAGCAGTGCAGCAGTTTAAATCCAGAAGTACATTCCACGCTTATGTTACAAAGATTGTAGCCTAGGCTACCGGATCTTCTGTTTGGGGAAAATCCTTCATTGGAGAATGTGATTGATGACACTCTGCCCGTGAAGGTGCTTCATTGGAAAATCTGATTTATGACACACCCAGCGGGGAAACAGGATCACAGGTGGCTGTGAATTACGCATGCCAGAGTTGGCTACATTTAGGTTAATGCCAAAACTGGATGCACTATCCCAAGTGTGGCCTTACCAAGGCCTTATAAAGTGATATTAACACTTCATGTGATCTTGATTCTATCCCTCTGTTAATGCAGCCTAGAACTGGGTTGGCTTTTTTGGCAGCTGCAGCACAGGGCTGGCTCAGATTTAAACCATTGTGCACTAAGACTCCAAGATCCGTGTTAGGTCCGCGTGGAAGGAAGCCAGGAGTCGGTGACTTTGTATCAAGCTCTTTATTGAAGTCAGGAACCGAACTGGCTCTTAGAAAAACTTTGCGGCTTTTTATTTCCAAGCCGCGGCGACCGCGGCCAATGGCACCACTTTGAATCTCCCGCGATTCGAATCTACCAATCGCGGGAGATTCTTAGCGAGCCAATCGGCGCGGCTCGCCGAACCAATCCGATCGCCCCGCGCTTTGGCCAATCAAAGCGCGGGGATCTCAAGAATTCAAATTAGGTACAGAACAATCCCTCTCTCAGTTGCTATTATTGAGCCAGGTATCACTTACACTAAACCTGTGCATTTTGTTTTTCTTGCCTAAATGTAGAGATCTGACTTTTTTTCCCCGTTGAATTTCATTTTGCTAGATAGCATCCAATGTCCAGATCCTTCTGTATCTTAAGCCTTTATCTTCTTGGGTATTGGCTATTCCTGCCAGCTTGGTGTCATCTGCAAATTTGATGAGTTCCCCTTCTATTCCCTCGTCCAAGCCGTTGATGAAGATGTTGAAGAGTCCTGGGCCTAAAACAGAGGCTTGGGGTACCCCACTGCACATTTCCCTCAACGTAGATGCAGCTCCTTTGAGGGCTACACGTTGAGTAAGTGCGGTTGGTCAGCCAGTGGATGAATCCACCTGGTGGGGATGCTGTCTAACCTACATTTGTTTACTTTATCTACTAGTTTGGTTCTGCAACCCAACAGGACAGACACAGACTCCAGAGAGGAATCAGGACTGCAGAAAGAAACAATGGCTATCAACCTGCCTTCCATGGAGGACCTGCATCTTGCGAGTCCACAAGAGGCGAAGCGCAGGTAAGGGGGCAGGAGATTGCACGCGCATGTACAGGAGGTGTGAGAGGGCGCATGCATTGCCTTCTGGGTGCTGGCACATGAGTGCGCATACATAAGCACACGAACAATGTTTGGCCCAGGAGCCACCCAGTTAGCCACCACTGGACTAGGCAGTCACTTATCTGAGCAGGGGGGCTGGACTAGAAGACCTCCAAGGTCCCTTCCAGCTCATTCATTCATTCTTCTTCCTCCTCTTCTCCACAAACCCCATTTTCTTCCAGCACTGATGATGTTCCCTAGTTGGGTTATGAAATGTCTGCAAGAAAACCACCCAGCTCAGAGAGCACCAAGGACCTCTCTCATATCAAACTCGAGTTGCAAATATTTTTTATTAGCACAAGCAGAATTGAGGATTTGCAAAGCGAGATATATTCCGTTTTCTTGCTCTTGCCACAGACGAACCTGCGAGACAGCTTTGTGAGAACATCCTTTGTTTGTTTATGTATATATATATTATCTCTTGCCTCCGGCAAGAAAAGCAACCCATAAATGAGGAAACCTTCTCCTACGCTGGAGGCAGAGTAGGTGCTACGTGCCAGGCTGAGCATCAAACATGGCCACTGATTTATTTTCCTCCACAGCAGAGGAGGCGGGGCTGCTGGGTTTATGGTCCTCACCAGAAGTTTTGCAACAGGAGGAAAAAAAATTTCCCAGCTAAAGAACCAGACTAAGCAACCCAGCCACAAGTTTGCATAAGGCTTCTCCTCCTTTGCCCGTTGCACAGCTTTGCACATTTGGACGCTCCTTTGGCAAAAATAAAAGCCTCACCCCAGTTCCTTTGCAGCTGCCTCTGTGGTTATAACTGGGGTTAGAGCAGACTTCTGTCCAGGCAAGTTTAGTCTAACTACTTTGAATACCTTGAAGGGAATAGTAATAAGAAAGAAAGAAATGTAGTAGAATATATTAGAAAGGGACTCTATAGACATTTGCTCTCTTGAAAAATATATGTCATCCTGCTGTAAACGTATTTCCTTATGCATTTATTCACTGTTAAACGTATGGTATATGGTCCTGTTATATAAATCCTTCATGAATACTGCCTTCCATAAATGCCATCCCTATTTCCTTCAGGAATTGGCATGTAACTATGTCTTATTTCCAACTATCAAGGCAATTCACACACACCTTTGACCTTTAACAAAAGGCCAAAATGACCAATTCGGGAGACAATGGAGAAAAGATAACATTGCCCGAGAAGAATCTGCCTGTTCCAGAAAGATGTACATCTTAGGTTACATGAATAGAGTTTTACAGCTAGTTAGATTATATGACTAGAGATTTACAAGGTAATTAGAGAACTAGGAACAAAGACTTTTGGGTGTATAAGAAAGACAGGGCATCTTTTGGTATTTTGTAGAATTATCCTCACCTTATAAGCAACTACATCCTCTTCTCGGATGATGGAAAACTATTCAACACCACGGACAATGCTACTGTCCTTCAAAGCGACCTTGATTATGTTTCTGAATGGTCAAACATCTGGCAACTCCAAATCTTGACCAACAAATGCTCTGTCCTACTCATTGGTTAAAAAAAAAAATCAGTACACCAAATACAAGCTAGGTGGATATGACCTTGCTGACGACCCTCACTCTGTCAAGGACCTTGAAGTTCTCATATCAAATTACCTAAGTGCCAGAGCTCACTGTAACAGCATTGCCAAAAAGGCATTAAGAGTTGTAAATCTAATCTTACGAAGCTTCTCCTCCGGAAGTATTGAATTGCTAACTAAGGCATACAAAACCTTTGCTAGACCAATACTTGAATACAGCTCATCTGTCTGGAATCCTCACTTTATGTCAGATATTAACACGATTGAGTGAATCCAGAAGTATTTTCACAAGAAGAGTCCTCCATTCTTCTGCTCGCAATAGAATACCCTCCACCACCAGTCTTGAAATTTTGGGCTTGAACAACCTTGAACAACACTGCCTATGGTTGGACTTAAGCGTAGTACACAGAATTATCTGCTACAATGTCGTACCCATCAATGACTACTTCAGCTTCAACCGCAACAATACAAGAGCACACAACACATACAAACTCAATGTAAACCGCTCCAAACTTGATTGCAGAAAGTACGACTTCAGCCACAGAGTGGTCAATGCCTGGAATGCACTACCTGACTCTATTCTTACATCCTCTAGCCCCCCACTCAAACTATCCACTTTTGACCTCACCCCATTCCTAAGAGGTCTGTAAGGGGCCGTGCATAAGTGTACCATCGTGCCTCCCATCCCTGTCCTATTGTCCTCATTTATTCGTACCTGTTTCCTGTATTCTTACTCATGTTTATACTTATTCCTGTTATC